>OX465580.1:128414098-128621598 GCA_950022655.1 Alentia gelatinosa
CAATTCCACCTGCCTTCGTCGGAATTTATCTCAGCAGACAATGGCTTGGTGCGTCTCACTTTTGGTCAAAACTATACCTGGGTATCCTAGTTCTTTGCTCAACGCAACAATACACACAAAGTCCTTGAACAATTTTGACAAAGGCTCTCTTAAAGGGCAAGACCTTTTGATATTAATCATACAATTCATAAGATATTATATAAGATATGATATTGGTGATTATATAAATCTTAGAAATTGTCAATTGCAAACTAGATGTGCAATTGGCGCCTTTGTATCAATTCCTTTATATCAATAGACACGATAAGAACCACCTGTATATATTAGATGAAAGAACTCCTGAAAATTTGATAATATTATTGTCTCAAAGATTATCCCTAGGTGTGATTCACAATTTTTGTGTAAATTATTGTAAATGTTGCTGGCATCTGTCTCAGTGTAAACTGCTGTAAATGTCGCTGGCCTCCCTGACTTATACTCTGTCTCAGTGTAAACTGCTGTATATGTCTCTGGCCTCCCTGACTTATACTCTGTCTTAGTGTACACTGCTGTAAATGTCGCTGGCCTCCCTGACTTATACTCTGTCTTAGTGTAAACTGCTGTATATGTCTCTGGCCTCCCTGACTTATACTCTGTCTCAGTGTACACTGCTGTATATGTCGCTGACCTCCCTGACTTATACTCTGTCTCAATGTTAAGTACTGTACTTAATGTTGCCTGCATCCCTGATTTATACTCAGTCTCAGTGTACACTGCTGTATATGTCACTGGACCCCCTGACTTATACTCTGTCTCATTGTAAAGTGATGTATACGTTGCTGACTTATACTCAGTCTCATTGTAAAGTGCTGTATACGTTGCTGACTTATACTCTGTCTCAGTGTACAGTGCTGTATATGTCGCTGGCCTCCCTGACTTATACTCTGTCTCAGTGTACAGTGCTGTATATGTCGCTGGCCTCCCTGACTTATACTCAGTCTCAGTGTAAAGTGCTGTATACGTTGCTGACTCATACTCAGTCTCATTGTAAACTGCTGTATACGTTGCTGACTTATACTCTGTCTCATTGTAAACTGCTGTATACGTTGCTGACTTATACTCTGTCTCATTGTAAACTGCTGTATACGTTGCTGACTTATACTCAGTCTCATTGTAAACTGCTGTATACGTTGCTGACTTATACTCTGTCTCATTGTAAACTGCTGTATACGTTGCTGACTTATACTCAGTCTCATTGTAAACTGCTGTATACGTTGCTGACTTATACTCAGTCTCATTGTAAACTGCTGTATACGTTGCTGACTTATACTCTGTCTCATTGTAAACTGCTGTATACGTTGCTGACTTATACTCAGTCTCAGTGTAAAGTGCTGTATATGTTGCTGACTTATACTCAGTCTCATTGTAAAGTGCTGTATACGTTGCTGACTTATACTCTGTCTCATTGTAAAGTGCTGTATATGTTGCTGACTTATACTCAGTCTCAGTGTAAAGTGCTGTATACGTTTCTGACTTATACCCAGTCTCATTGTAAAGTGCTGTATACGTTTCTGACTTATACCCAGTCTCATTGTAAAGTGCTGTATACGTTTCTGACTTATACCCAGTCTCATTGTAAAGTGCTGTATACGTTTCTGACTTATACCCAGTCTCATTGTAAAGTGCTGTATACGTTTCTGACTTATACCCAGTCTCATTGTAAAGTGCTGTATACGTTGCTGACTTATACTCAGTCTCATCGTCCCATGGCAGGGTTGCGGTTTCTGCGTGCTCTGCGCCTCATGTCCTTCCCGGACATCCTGCAGTACCTGAGTCTTCTGCGGACGTCCAACTCGATCCGCCTCGCTCAGCTCGTCTGCATCTTTCTCAGCGTGTGGCTGGCGGCCGCCGGATTCATCCACCTGGTCAGTGACGAGCATTCTCTTTTATCCATCGTATACAAAGTCCCCATTGAAAATGTATAGACCCTATTGAGGTATCCCGTAATCCAGTCTGTTTTGCAAGTTCCGGTTTTCGCTGATTACCGACGTTATATGGTGATAGACCCGTGACCCGTAACCCAGAATTAATGCAGTTTAACGGTTTTCAGAAATCCTCAAATTGAAATTCTGATGCCAGAAATGGAAATTTCAGCTATTTCTACATAGAAATCCGAAATTATATTCAGTTTCTCCAGTTATAAACCAGAAAACTGTGGTTCATGTTGTCGTAGTGTGCCAAGTATCTGGGAGCGGAACTTTGCTTTACCCGGGCGATAATCGGGAGTTTGGTAACCTCTGGAAGCTCTATGGGGACTCAGTAAACCACGACCCATTGTATAAAACCTGTCAGATACCATAACTGTGGTATACGGATTCAAAACTGTGGTATACGGCCTCAAAACCATGGTATACGGGAAAAATAGTCCCTTTTTCTATAGAGCAAAGAAATAGTTCCTAATGTTATACCCGTTATTATGGCAAAAACTGGGTTTAATTTTTTCAAAAAGATGGATAATAAATGCAACAAACGATGATTACTACGCGTCAACCTCTCATGGTTTTACGGCCGCCTGTCCACAAAACCATCGATTATTGTCTATCGTCTACCCGAATACGGAGTCTCCTTAATAAGCCTTGATATAAATCCCCATAGACTTAATATGGTGAGACTGTATGCCATGGTTATGCCATAAACTATTTATATGTCATGCGTGATATATAAAGTCTAAAACATGTTGCAATGTCTAGGGGCTAGAGAAATGTACGTTTTTTTAGAGAATTGAAGAAAACCATATTTTTATGTAGATTTCCTATGTAAATCAAGCAAATCTAAATTGGCCCATTCTACCTATGAAAATTGGATAAACCGTACAAAACATCAACTATACTCATTTAGAATGGAATGAAGCCCAAGACATGCTGTTGCTGGAAGAGCGATCCAGTTGTGATCGAACGCAATAAAGCTTTTAAAAAAAACAAAAAAACCACCAGTTTTAACTTATGATTGACATCACCAGATGGCGCCACCGTGAATTGTAGGGTATGCCTTTAAAAACATCTCCCTGATTGCTTGCAGGTGGAGACGTCTGGCGATCCGTTCTACAACTTCAGCAACCCGCAGGAGTTGACGTACTGGCAGTGCGTCTACTTCGCCATCGTCACCATGTCCACTGTGGGCTTCGGTGACGTCAACTGTGAGACGACCATCGGGCGTGCCTTCATGGTCTTCTTCATCCTTGGTGCTTTGGTGAGTAGCTCCGCATCCAATTTATCTTCAGTTAAACGCGCAAAAGGGCACAGAGTGATTGCTAATTCCGCCATCATCCGCCAGGGATTTGTAAGATGGCGCAACTGTAGGTGGGGGACAACGACTATTATCTGCTTTTATGATATAGATAATCGTGAGACGCGGCTAAGATATTTTTGATAAAATCCATTGATTATTGGGCCAATTTATCTTCAGTTAAACGCATTTCTCTTTATCAGACTGTGCTTGCACGGGATATATACATTGCCTATAGGTTAGAGTGGTCAGATACAGACTTCCAGTGTGCAGCATAAAAACTATCCCTTTACTATCTATGTGCTATTCACTGTGATATCGGGAAAGGAGCAGGGAGCCAGAGTCTCTTAGAGGCATGCCTAGCTGACCTGACCAAGACCGAAATACCTTAAAACCCACTGGTACTTGATATGTTTGGATCTTAGCCTAGGCAGAAATGACAAGTTGACTTGGTTCAAGTTGGTCACTTTGGAGCTTTCAAGAGCTGTCAGAACCAGAATTTTGCTAATGTTATCTTGGCATTTTGCACCAAGTCCTAATAATTTATCATATGGGTGAATTATATCTAGGATACCACGTTGCTATATGTCATGTTTGATCTGTCCTAACTTTCGACATCAATGTATACTAGAAAAATATGAATCTGCATGAAAACGTACATACTATCCACGAAAAATCCCACTTGTTGACATTATGTAAAATGCAATGTGCTGAAGGTCAGTACAATCATTAGGCAGTCAAGTTGATTTGTAGGCAATTTAATTTGAACCAAAGTTTCGAGCGGATTTGCCCTTTATCAAGGTTAACAATATATATATATGTATATCATGAGGTTACGTACACAGTGAGTCATTCCAGCTTCAAAATCGATTTTTGCTTGGTTGTCATAGTTTATAGCTGATAGGAGATGTATCATTATATTATGTAAAACGTTTTCCTCTGACCAAGGCTTCGTTTTCCAGGCAATGTTTGCCAGTTTTATACCTGAAATAATGGAAATTGTTGGGAGACGGGAGCGGTACGGTGGGACGTACGACAAACCCGTTGGGGTCAGGTAAGAAGGCTCACCTCTCATCATACCTCCTCAGAGCTGCTCTGAGCTAATCTTAAGTCTCTAACACCATGGAGTTGTCCCATTACCTTAATTCCATATAAGGAATACAGTAGACTGAGTAGCCAATGACTGCATTCGCAGCAAACCCCGACCTTCACCCCGACCTCCTTACATAATATTTTCTAGCGCCTTGGGACGGCTCTGCAGTCGAGAGTTGACCTCGAATCTTAGGGGCCACAACCACCCTCCTAAACTCCTTCATACATCTCTCACCTCACCTTCCTCACCTTTGTTTAAAGCCTCGCTGAGAACCTTTCAGAGAAGCCGCTCTTAGTCTCTCAGCATCCGCTTTTCTAGCAAAATGGGAGACTACCAACTTCGTTGAATTTTTTTGTTCAACAAAAATGTTTTAAAAAATCCTATTGTTTCTATTTCAGGAGCTACTCGAAGATGCTAAGATCTGTTCCTACTGCATACGACCCCTACTTGTACCCCCTCACCCTGCTCCTATTGTTTCAGGTCTTTCTCACTGCTACTCGAGTTGCCCTGAGTGTAAGCATCCTATACGGGAACAGGGTTACTGTGGCTGTACGTGATAATTATCCTACCCCTAATAAAAAACGCCATAGGCTTAACATGGGATTTGTTTATTTCACAGGCGTGACATAAAGTGCTGTTTATGCCACTACTTTCTGATACTGAAAAAATATAGAAACGGCTAGGATAAAATCTAGACGCCACTCGTTTGAGTTTGGCTTATTTATGCCACTCATTTTGTTGGCTACGTAATGTCACTCGTCTTCGACACTGAAATTATGGAGCCAACAAAATGCGTGGCATAAATAAACTCAGACTCAAACTCGTGACGTCTCTTGATAATATTCGGTAAAATTGACAATAAGATGAACTGATGCTGAAGGCAGAGGTTCATCTGATCGTCGATCCTACCAAATATTCATCCCATACAGACACAGTATACCTGTTTTCATGCTATCATAAATCTTGAAATAGCCCCTTTTTACCTTTGCTTTTGGACAATTTGTTGGACTTTGCTGCTATACATACCTCGTGCGCCACGTTTATATCCTATATGCAACGTGCGTTATGTACGGCCATGAATATGGCATGGGTAGGAGCAGCGATACAAAAATGACATACGGCCACAGGTATAATAGTACCCTTATTGCCTCTACCGCTTCGCTCTGTTTTAAGAGTTACTCAGATATGCTCGTACTACATACAACCCTCTACTTTTATCATCCTGCCCCTTTTCTTTCAGGCCTTTCCCAGGACTACCCCAGCTGCTCTGAGTATCTAAGCCCGCTGCTTTTTGTTTTACGTTACCTGCTTACTACTGTTTCAGGCCTTGCTCAAAGCCACTAGGGCCTCTAACCCCTCCACTTATAACCTCTTCCTGGGCTCTGTGAAGGAGTTGGCCCATTCTATTAAAGTATACCAGAAGCATTCATGTCTTCTGACTCTGAAAAGAAATGCACAAATAGTCACAAGGCCACTAGGCCAATCCTAGCCTCCAGTCAAAACATACATTACAAAATAATGATTCATAAAATAGATGCCTGGTACTTGGTTGGCACTACAGGTGGCGCCAGCAGTCGCACATGGGGATTGCACAGGTCTTTGAGGTTAACTGAATGGGCCAAAACCATACGGCCACTTTTGTTCCAGGCCTTGCTCGGACCCACTTGGAGAATACTTGGAGTTGGTGAGAGCTGTACAGAGCTCTTAAGTACTGATCAGTGCTGCTCAGGGCTGCTCAGTGCTGCTCAGTGCTGTCCCAATCTGATCAGAGCTCTTAAGAGCTGCTCAGTGCTGCTCAGGGCTGCTCGGAGCCACTAGGAGTTAGCTAAATCTGCCCAGATCTGCTCAGAGCTGCTCAGAGCTCTGAACCCTTCAACTACAGCATGATGCCTACAGGCATTCCCCTAGCTACAGCAGGAAGATGCTTCTAGGCATCTGAGAGGCATAAATGATACTTATATAGCAAATCCAAAAAATAAAGAAATAATTGTTTAAACTAATAGAAATTTTGACAAATTATACGAGCCATATTGACCTTTGATTTAATATAACACAAATTACTCAAATTGCATGACACATCATGTGACATTGCTATTTCCCCAAAAAGGTTCCTGCCGTAGCAGGGCTGTTTATGCAAGCAATGCCTGCCATGTAATGCTGAGCAGGGGAACTGGGTGCTGCAGGAAAACTTAGGGCTGCTCAGAGCCGGTCAGAGGTCTTAAGAGCTGCTCAGTACTGCTTAGAGCTACTCAGTGCTGCTCAGTACTGCTCAGAGCTATTCAGTTTTGCCCAGTGCTTCTCAGAGCTGCTCAGAGGTACTCAGAGCTGCTCAGAGCTGCTCAGAACCGCTCAGTACTTCTCAGAGCTACCCAGTGCTGCTCAGAGCTGCTCAGAATTACTCAGTGCTGCTTAGAGCTGCTCAGTGCTGCTGAGAGCTTTTAATAGCTGCTCAGAGTTGCACAGAGCGCTTTTTAATAGCTGCTCAGAACTGCTCAGAGCTCCCAAGAGCTGCTCAGTGCTGCTCAGAGCTGCTCAGAGCTACCAAGAGCTGCTCAGAGCCCTAACGAGCTCTTCAGAGCTACCAAGAGCTGCTCAGTGCTGCTCAGAGCTTTTAAGAGCTGCCCAGAGCTGCTCAGACCTGCTCAGAGCTGTTCACCGTACCTCAGTCCCCTGTCCTTATCCCCTCCTCCTGCTTACTTCTGTTGCAGGCATTGTTCACCAGCCTTGTGCCGGAGATAAAGGAATTGTTGGGGAGTCAAGATAAGTTCTCGGGCTCTTATGACAAGCCTCTCGGCTTGCGGTGAGTCCGTTCAGAGTAGGCCACTGTCCGCACGTGTACTTGTACTTGTGGTCCTACGTTGTGTCTACCAGGCGATTCATACAAGGAAAATACGGCTAACCATAGAGCCGCTGGCAAATTAGGAGGCGTATGATATATCAGATATTATATATACATATACATATATAGTAAAATGTATTACAATATAAATATTATATTCATATAAATTAGTAATCCACTAGAACACCTCTATTCTCTGCAGAGATGTGTTTGTTTATTTACCTGTAGACGTCCTAGCACCATTGCTAGGGGAAGCTGGTTATGGATGCAGTAACGGTGGTTGCCAAATTGTATATTTCTGATAACCGAAGTACTACTACGACAACCCTTGGGGATGTCTTACAATAAGACCAATAATGGTGGAAGGATAGACCCATGGACGATGTGGATCACGATTAAGATTTTTTAAACATTCAAAATAAAGTTATGTTCCTGATTGTCTTGCAAGACATTCTTTTATGTTGACTGATCACTTTAGGTAACGAGAATGCAACAAAGACCAAGATAAGATCGATTTTCTATCGCTCTTTCTATAAAAAACACCTTTCAGTATTCCCCCCAGAATATCAGATTTCTAGAGCAGCCCTAGAGGCCGAGATCGACAGATTATTGTTTGGTAGAAAAAGATTAGCAAAATAAGCTGCTGGACTTTAAGACATGGTATGAAATCAACTTAATCAAAGAGTGTTCTTATACACTTGTCTTTGTGATAGATTTAGGATACATCCACATTCTATTCTCATGCTTACCTTTAAGTCTAGAGTGACTTTAGAGACATTTTTCCAAACAGATTATGAAAGATCTCTGATAACCGATGTAATAAATCAAAGTTTGCCCTATTTTCCTTGTATGAATTTGATTACTCTTTATGCTGTCTTTATTGAACACTTTATTATGTATGTGTAGACAGATCAACAGGAGGACATGCTTATTGGTGCAATCTTATAAATATAAATTGCACTTTCATACTTTCCTGTTCCCTATTTGTGAACTGCACCAATGGGATTACAAAACTATATTATGATAGAGGAAGTTGGTGAAAATAACGTCCCATGGTTTAGATGTCCTATTTTCTAACATTTTCTTCACTAATCTTATATAAACCAGCTACGTACAGATTGAATATTCTGTGATTTATCTCACCCCAGATATTTTTTCTCCATAGACTTAACATTGGAAACTCGTATCTAACACCCATTAGATATTTAGGAAAAATATCCAATGGGGGATAATGTTACAAATGTTAGCCCATTAGTCAATATTAAGGGTGAGATAAATTCAGAAACCCATTCAAGTTTAGGGTCAGAGCTCGATCCCATCTTATCTGAATCACATAGCAATTCACGCGGCTTCGCCTTGTGAATTACTATGTGATTCAAACCCGATGGGATACGAGCTCAGACCCTAAACTTTCATGGGTTTCCTCTATAGTATCTCCTTCTTCGAGACCATAATTGTTTGTATAAACTTTTTCATGTGACCATCAAGTTTAATGGCAATGGATATTGCTTCTTTCAATTCATCAAAGGTTTCTATGCTATGATTAATGGATTACTTGAACCATTCTGGCTACTAGATGGATGATGTAACTTGTATTTATTAAGTCTGTATCTAATGAAACGTTCACATACCTAAGATTCTAAATCAAGACTGCCAATAAATTAACATGGTAATACAAAATAAGCGTAGGGTGTGCACAGCCACAAGTATTGCACTTGTCTGCACAATTTCCCCAGGGGCCCATGAATAACCTAGGCTCATACATGTAGGCCCTTTTCTAGACGTCAGGGAGACAATTTGGGTAAACTTTATTCAACACTTATAGAAGACCTTATGGGCGGCTAAGACTATCTTAGCAAACGAACTAAAATAGTATTAAACGATATCCCTTGTACGAGGTACAGAGAAGGGCCTTCTTGTACGAGCCTAGATTATTTAATGAGTCCCTGAATAGTACAACATATCGGCTTCATATTGAACAGGCGAATCATGTTGTACAACAACAAATAGGGTGATAGAAAGACTTCGTCAGGTTACCACTGTTGCCACTTGTGATCTTAGAAATAGACACACATACTGTCACCTGGCCTTACTTAGATGATGTAGAAATGCACTTCAGAAGATTATTTATCATTACTATTTTTCATGGATGGAAGTATATGATTTTTTTTCACAGAATCTGTTTTTCGTTTATTTTTTCAGACATGTTATACTTTGTGGACATATTTCATATGAATCTGTACAGAACTTTCTGCGTGACTTTCTACATGAAGACAGAGAAAACCAAAACATAAAATGTGTATTTCTTGATAGGTAAGTATCACTATATCATTTTCATCATCTAATTGACTTAAAGTTTTGCATTTCCTATGTAGAATGAATCTTCATAGCAATAATATGACCAGCTGTCATTGTGACAGCTAATAGTTTGTAAGATCCTATTTCTATGGAGAGTAACTGTAATATTTCGCAAATATGTTTCAAATACAAAGTAGTGCTTTCGGTAGTACAACCTGATTTAAAATTGTCAGTGCTATATTTGTCAGAAGTAATTTCCTTGAGAATAGCTATAGATGTATGATAAAGTATATCAAATATATATACATATTCTCTTAAGAGAGAGTTAACTCTTTCGCCATCACATTTTACTTGGATTTCATCATCTTTTTGTAACACGTTGAAACCTAGCCATTCAATCATCAACTAACCATATTTCTTTCTACACAGCAAAACTCCAGACTTAGAACTTGAAGCTCTTTTTAAAAGACATTTTACGCAAGTAGTATTTTTCAAAGGTACTGCTATGAGTACCAGGGACCTTGAGCGAGTCAAGGTAAGAATTTGATTTCCAAACCAATTTTTCTACTGCAAATATACTAATATGACGATGATATATCTTATCATGCCTGTTATACTTATACCCCTATATTATAAGTCCTGTTAGTGTTTATACTATTAGAGTAAGATACCACGTTATATATTGGCTCGAAAGGTTAAGTATAGAATAAGAAAGGGGTCATCCAGCAAGCATTCACGCGTTGGGGAGGCAAAAACTTGTGGAAATTTAGCGTAGATCACTGAAGGTGGGGGTTGGGGTTAGGTAAAACAAATTAATAGTTTGTGTACATACTTTATGAACGGCTACCAAGTTGATATTTCATCTACCTAGTCTACCATAGATTGCTGTCTTCTACATTTAGTGAATTCATTTCATTGTACTGTTCTGTTATCATATACTACCTCTTCATGATCTTTATGATTATTCTATCATTATCATACACCATTGTCTGAACGTCTATGAAATACTACCCTCTGCTTGGGATGCAATATAAATAGTGTTCGGGCGTACTGAACCCGTAGATAATGGTTAAGAATCAATGACTATAGATAGATAGTGATTAAACTGACGTCAGTTTTTGGTATTTCATTTGAAAAAAACCCCATCTTAGTGACGGAGCCAGTTGGGATGCCATTCTCGGCCTTTTGACCTCGAACGGCCATCCGTACGGTCTCAGTAACCATATTTATCCTACCCCTAATAAAAACCGCCATAGGTTTAACATTGGATTTGTTTATGTCATGGGTGTAACATAAAATGTTATTTATCTCATTACTTTCTAATATTCAAAAGTCGTGGAAACGGGGTAGGATCTAATCTAGACGTAACAGGTTTGAGTATGAGTTCATTTATGTCACTGATTTTCTTGGCTCTGCAAACTCACTCGTCTTCGACACATGAGATTACAGAACCAACAAAATGCGTGACATAAATAAACTCATAGGATCATATTTTTCTCTCCTGACGTGGATTTTTCCTTTTTCGTCGCGGATTTGTGGAAAAAATTTTTTTTGAAAGGAATTGTCGTTCCTTCCAGTTCCATTAAAAAAACCCCAAAAAAACTCATACTCAACCCCGTGACGTCGCTTGATATTCCTCTTGTTATTGGTGTCTCACCTCTGCTGTACCGGATGTTGTCTGTGCGCAGGTGCAGAGCGCCGACGCCTGTCTCATCATGGCCAACCCGCGCTGTCACGACCCGGATGCAGAGGACGCCGCCAATATCATGCGCGTCATTTCCGTTAAAAACTTCCACCAGGACATCCGGGTCATCGTCCAGCTCATCCGCTACCAGAACAAGGTGCGTGCGCAACTCTCAGTGCGCCATCTTGAATCTCAATTAATGCTTACTTAAAGATAAAAATAATTACATATTCAATTACAGTGATATAAACATTATTATTATTAAAAAAAATTCAAATTTCTTTATTGTCATAATCATTGATTTTACAAAACATAATCGTCTTTTCCGTTAATATCCTTTGAGTGGCGTGACAATTAGTTATCAGCCTGAGCCGCTGGTTTTCATAGCATGCTGCTTTATACCACGGACTTATACTTTGTATTATTGTCTAAAGTTTTGTAGTACACAACGAGGACACCAGTTTACTGCATAACTGAGGATCTTTATTAACCACAACTCCAGCTATGATAATTAAATACACCATGCACTCAGGCGACCACTCCGGCGTTCCGAATGGTATCTGGGAGGCAGTTTGGGTGTAGGAGCCTTTCCCGGAGGTGGTCCGAGCCTTGGCTGAACCCAGACAGACTCCCGGAGGGCCCCTAGACTCTAGTACAGTCTGTTATCACCAGGGCCAGGGCACACAGGCTCAAACTCTGACTGTTATGTGCTGCCATTTTGAGGCATGAATTCATGCCTCTGCTGGTACTCCGCTACCCTGAGTGTGTTACTCTTCAAGCATAGGTCCTAGAGTATCTTTTGATTGGCATGTACCAAATAGATCAGCTTGGAGAGTTATAACTCTCACTGACTGGCAGGGCCCTCCGGAGGTTTATATAGGAAACCGCCAGGGACCCTCTGACGTCATTTCCGGGACCAGGACGCCACCTGGTGGGCTTGTGGGGCATCACAGAGGAAACCCTCCGGTGCCTCCGGTAACCTCCGGGACCTCCGGGCCCGTCCGGAGGTATCCTCCGGGAACCTCCGGTGACCATCCGGTAGTATTTATTACAGTATGATTCTTTACAATGTCGCTTAATTTTCTTACCAATATTGCCATCCTGAAGGGTTTTAAATGATTGATTATTGATGTATTTTTACTGTTGTGCTCCTGCTAAGATTCTAAATCAAGACTGCCAGTACCTTAATATGGTAATACAAAATAAGCGTAGGGTGTGCACAGTCACAAGTACTGCACTTGTCTGCACAATTTTCCCAGGGGCCATGAATAACATAGGATCATACATGAAGGCCCTTTTCTAGACGTCAGGGAGACAATTTGGGTCAACTTAAGATTAAGGCGTCTTGGGTTTTAAATGATTGATTATTGATGTGTTTTTACTGTTGTGCTCCAGTCGTTCCTGGTGAATCTACCCTCGTGGGGGGTCGCTGACCAGGTCATCTGTCTGGCGGAGATGAAGTTAGGCTTCATGGCACAGAGTTGCTTGGCGCCCGGTTTTTCTACACTCATGGCAAACTTATTTGTCATGAGGTCTTACAAAAAGGTCAGCTCCACTTGTGTAATTTGTTTTACCTCGGTCTACTAGTTAAGTTATTGTATTTATAATAAATAAATGAAGGACAAGTATATTCATCAGTACACTGAAGCTGCTGATATTTTATTATATCCCAGATTAACTTCATAAGAAGTAATAATTTATGACTATTTTATCAATTTTCTGTGTGTGGGTATAACCACTAAAACATCCAGCATATCATTGCAAATGTAAGTCATATGTGGGAATAGATACGGAAACAGATTGGGCAAATGATATACTTTATATTCAATGCCAATATAGTTTATCCCATGGTCCAAGAACCTAGTTTTAAATCTGAAATGCTCGGGGTTCAGATACAAGTCGGAAATAGATATGTGTATGATTCATTTTGGACGGGCAATGGCATCTGGGCGAAAACTGAGGACATACCCAAAAACTAGGGTCCCCAATTTTAATTGATCATTTCATATCAGTTACCAATCACCTACAACTATAAAAAAAAGCCTTTATTTGATACTTAAGATTATAAACTTTATCTTTCCATGTAATTCCTAAAAAAAAGAAAAAAAGATAGTTTATTGGGTTATGGTGTGTGACTAGTCCCGTTCTGTTCCAGTCCAAGAAGGTAATACATTGGCAGGACAACTACCTGCAGGGTGCTGGTATGGAGATGTACACAGAACGCTTCTCACCCGCCTTACATGGCAAGCCTTTCCCTCAGGCGGCCGAGTAAGTAACCCACAATTTACCACAGTTATAAATGTGTTATAGTATCAAATAGCGACTTCGTCGTATCGTATTCATGCTAAATCGTGCCTTTTTATATATAGTAGGTAAATACACGACAGTGGGCCATGCTGGTAGTGGTAGGGAAGGGAATGGTGGTTGAATGGGCTATTATCTCATGAGACACAGACAGACTGTTGCCAAGAACCAGCAGAGTTCTCAATGGGTTATTATTCGGCATGACACGGCAGAGTGGCGCAGTGTACTGTCTATGCTTGTTCCCGAGTGCTAGTCGACTATGTTGTCCATGATTTGTAGTAACCAGCGAAATTGGGATCTCATTTGTTTCTCACGAGAACAGTAGATCAGAAAACTACTATAATAAACTTTCGGCATTCTTCGAAGTTAATCATAAGAGAAAAAGTATATCTATGTATAGTCCTACAAAAATAGAAGAACAGGTTGGAGTTTTTCCCTACACGAGAATCTCACTCCCGTGGGGCTCCAATCTCCCACCCTAGATCGGGTTCACTCTGTCCCTATGTGCGGAAGATTCTCCAAGCGGATTCGACGATTCCATTGAAATTCATGTTTTCATTTTCATTTAAAAAACAAATTATTTTCAGAATAAAGATAAATCATTCCTCGTGTAATATTGATATGCTGACTGTTAAATTACCCAATTCCACCAAGGCCCATGATCCCCCACTGAACCTTCCCACTGACCCATGTAAAAACTGAAGCTTTCTCTTGATTTCCCCACTGTAATGTATATGTAATACATAACCCCTGTATTGCAATAAACAATATTTCAATGTTTTTTATCTGACCCCAACTGGCAACCCTGAATTATTAGTGCCTTGATTACTGTGATATTTAATTCAGGTATACATTATGCAGGATGGACCCGTTTTAATACATTGAATGCAAGCTAGAATTTTTCATTAGCGTTGCTTTTGAATCAGTTCAAAGATATCTACACTTGTATACATTCTATTTGACGTAGGGGTCCATGTAACTCACAAATTCAGGTACAGCTGTCCCAACGACATGGTTTTGGGATCTGCTTCACTAAGTTAGCTACAGATGTACCAACCATATTTGATTAAAACGAAGTTTACAAAGAATAATGTTCTTCTTTAAAACAAAGACCGAATATATTGGTTCTCATTCACACCAATAAACATCGCTTAAAACCTTCGCAGATACCAAGCCCCATTTGATGACCAATAACGATGTGTTTTCAATGTTCTGTCAGTCTCTCTGAGGCAGTAAATAAAAAATACGTTCTCTTTTTTCCCTGACCCCATCTGACATCCCTGCCCTTTATATACACAATAATGACTGGTTTTGTGTACGAGTGGCCGTAATCTCCGAGTAGTTGACGCGTAGTAATATCCGAGCGATTAGCGAGGATATTATGTTGTCAACTAAGAGGAGATTATGGTCATTCGTAAACAAAACTAGTCGTTATTGTATTTATTACCCACCTACAGGATTAATAACAAATCTATTGCAATTAAAAAGTTTCTGTAAACCATTTAGTTCCAGACATCACAGCACTGTCAAGTGTGGCAGTAATTCGGTGTATACTTACACCAATAATATAGTTCACTATTAACCTGTACTTTTAGCATGCAAAGTGTGTTATGACAGTGATTTCTGATGGTAAATGAGATTACTATGATTGATTCTAAATAATTAGCATTGAATGAACTTATTTCAAAGTACATGATGATTCAACCTCTTTATGAACAGGACTATTTTTCCGGAATCTCCTGCAGGAGATTCTGACATGCCAGAATCTCCGGGTAGCTAATTCCAGGTGCCCTATACATTTCGTAATCGGTGGGTAATAAATTGCAGACAGCCCACTCCCACGCTTCGTATTGTAACTATCTTATATATCTAGCCCAGACTTCATGACCCCTACTGACATCCCTGTATAATCAAAGACTTCAGGAAGTGTGGCTACAGATGAACGCTTGATGATTGTTTCAGGATTTGTTTCACTAAGTTAAAACTCCTCCTGGTGGCCATCACGGTGCCCTCTGCTGACGCCACTCACCAGCAGGTGGCGCTTAACCCTGGAGATGACGCCATTATCGAGGCTGATACTACGGGCTTCTTCATCTGTCAATCAGAGGAAGAGGTCAAAAGGTCAGCATCCACGTGCAAGTTCCTCACTTATTGTATTTTTAGTAGATCAGAGTTTACTATCGTAAAACTGGATGAGGTTTAATCTTGGCCACCGTATTCCGCGACTGGAGTTTGGCAAAGTGACTTCATGAGGCAAAGCCGAGTGAAGTCCAGAGCCAAAACTTCAGGAGTGGAATGCGGTGGCCAAGATTAAAACGAATCAGGTTTTTTGATTTTATCCTCGATTTTGGAATATTACGTGATAACAATGCTGTATGCCACTAGTGGCATATACAACTCTGTATGCCAGTCAGCGTGGCATACGGAAATCCAATGTTAAGCCTATGGGATTTTATATTAGGGGTTGGATAATACAAAAAAAACAGACTCGTTCAAGTTAGGCCACTAAAAAAACAAACTTGTTTCTCATCACCAAGCCATGAAAAATATGACGAGGGCGCTTTTTTTTTTTTTGCTATATCAAAGATGGCAGACATACAGTAAAACCCTGCATAAGCGGACACCCTCCGATCCGGGCCAAAGCGGCTGCTTACGCAGGGTGTCTGCTTATGCGGGGTTTCCAGATTTTTACTGGCTATACATTTAATGCATCCCTGACATCAGGAGCTTAAATTTGATACTAAATACACACACCTTTCATAATTTTTATCAAGGTTCATCTATTTAAAAAGAATGCGCGCAGTGATGAGAAACAAGTTGTTTTTTTGAGTGGCCTTAGTTGAAAACTTTTGTTGATGATTGTAGGATGAAGTACATTAAAGGCAATGAGGTGATGATTGGATGATTCGTGTAAAAACTCAAAGTTTCGATGTAGTTTATATGTCTTCGTCAGGAGTATTTTGTATTTTTGCTAACTATCATCTAATCATTCGTTTTAATAGGAGAAAACGTAGTTATTCAGTCCGTAGGGATGGCCGTTCGAGGCCTTTTGTTACATATTAAATAGGACTTATGTTAAAAATGAATTGCCGTGAATTGCATCTCTACGGTTCCGTCACTACGTTTTCTTATTATCATATATATCTAAAATACTCAAAAACGCCATTTCATTCACTTATCAAATCATCGATTCATAGCTCATTCACTACGTCTCAGTGACCCCGAACATTATTTATACTGCACCCCTAGCAGCCGGTATTATTTCCAGTAAAAAAACAAAACAAAAAAAACCCGGTATTATTTCATAGACGTACGGCTGTTGTTATATAATAATGAACTTCAGTACCTAATCAAGAAGTTACCGAGGATAGCAAGATTGAAGAGGTGATGAAATAATGGTTACCAAATTATCAGTAAATGTTAAAACCCAATTGCATAGTAAAATGGCCTCTGGTAAAGTGCCAAAATTCATGTATTAAAAACCTGTGTTCATTTGACTGTTTTTTAAAAGAATATGAAAGTCACACATTTGTCAAAAAACTCTCTTGTAATTATTCTATTACATCCTACTTTTTCTGAATTATCGAATGATAAATTAATCTTGTTTTCCACAATACATTTCAGAGCTATAAATTATTGTGGAAATTGCCACAGTCGGTTAACCGATGTAGAAGAAATCAAGCCATGTATATGTACAGGAAATGGTAAAGGTAAATAGACAAGGATTTTCTATGTCCATCACAGTGAAACCCCGCTTCAGGGATACCCCATTTGAGGGACAATGTTGCCGTAGCCACGGGAATGCCTGGAGGCATCATGCGGCGGTTAAAGGGTCAAGGGGACACCCCGCATAAGCGGACATTCTGTTCGGAACGGAGGGGCATCCTTAAGCGGGGTTCTACTGTATATTAATGTATAAGTTATACTTAGGAGTTCATGCTGATTATATCGTATGGAGGTCTGACTGTAACTGTAACTGGTCAAATAAGAACGCTAATTATATTACTGAGTCAAATGACCAGGTGAATAAAGTGAACGGCGTAGATTAAAAATTATGTTAAATATGGGTAAAGGTCCATATGTTGAGCTGCTAAGTGGAAAAAAACCTCTACTTTATATCACAGACATCCTCCAAATGCATACACATACTGTAATTACTAAACAAGAGAATGTCAATGTAAAGTGGAAAGGAAAATAGTATCTACGTAGGAGAAACCACACTTGTCAGAATGGGTATTGTCATGTGTCGTACTGTTATGTTATGTTACCTTGTCATTTGTTTTGTCCATGCTGTGTCATTGTATACATGTGTAGGTCCTCGTTAGGACTATCTATTCTATTAGCGCACAACTACGGTGAAAGTTTTTATGAAAAAGAAATAGATACATGAACACAACGAACTTTACATATAGAACTAGCAGTGTCAAATGACATGCTACGAACAAGATGGGCTAAAAGCCTATGATGAACATTGGACACCACCGTGAAACCTAGTCCGAGAAACTTTGACTGCCTGGCAGACAGTCAGAGAGCACATACACTTTTTCCCATAGTACAGAAAAGCACTTCCTTGGTTCTAAGTAATCCTTTCAATGTCAGTGCATGTTCATGCACCCTTACCTTAAGAAATGTATAATAAATCCTTTTCGATTGAAGAAACTCCTCATTTGTTCTTTTGTGACACTTTTTGGAGCCTTTTTGTACAACTCATTTCACCAATTCTAACCCATGTCGGCCATATTTGGTTAACTGGTTCCTGGCATGCCCCTGTATGGGATCATATGTGCATTTGAAACCAATATATTGTAAATTCTCCCGCCTGCAGAAAGCATTGACATAGATTTTACAAACACATGGCTGTTCTATTATTTAGAACTAATACAAAGGTAGGAAAATATTGTCATTTTATTGCATTTTGTCTCAAAAAGCTGTCTCCCACACAATTAGAAACACCCGACATCTTATATGCTAAACGCCTGCTGGTCTGAGATGTACCAATCTGGTCGACCAGTTAACCTAGAGCTCTATGGGTGTGCTCTCTGACTGTTCGCAGGACCGCTAAACAGTCAGAGCCTCTCGGACTACGTGAAACCCACACCACTTCCCTGTTATAATTGTTCGTATTGACTTGTTCGAACAATGCTATGGAAGAATGCCAATATTGTCAGCAGAGATGTCAGTTTTCCACTTTTCCGCGGAAATCCACTTTTCCATATTCAGTATATGTAATTTCGTTTCCTTACGTCAAACAAAGATAATATTGATTTAGTGTCAGTAACACCAATAAAACAGTGGTATGAAACTTCCAACAGACTCCATGTCATGACCGACAGGGACATTTTATCCATGTTTCCTGGTCTCTCTGTGGCAGAAAAATCCACATGAAAAATATTTCCAACTGACATCCCTGTCAGTTGGAGTTTTCAATTCGCTATCACAATTTGTGATAGCGAATGTGCAATTTCTTCTAAATAGATTAAAAAAAAATTGCCAAATGCACTCAGAGAACAACTAAGATGGAACATTTATATGATGGTGCAGCAATATAAAAATTCAACTATATAGTCAGTGATAAAGCTTGCCAATAGACCCCTATTATAGTCACTCCCTTCTTCTTAAGGTCTATCCCTTATGCACGTAAGGCTCTAGGCTTTACGAGAAAGTACATGAGCCTTTGTCTGAAGGAGGTAGTACCATTGTTATGTGCGGAGTCTATAAGGCTGACGATCTATACTCATTGCAGTGAAGATGGCGAAGAAGACAGAGGCTGTGAATGGCACAATGACAACAGAAGATGAGGAACTTACCGATGACGGCTACGTCAACCATGGCAGAATCAGCCGCACCCTCTCCCAGCTCTCACAGTGAGTTCTTACCCGATTAAAAGTACATCAAAGTTGGTTGTTTTCCTTTATCCTACCCCTAATATAAAATCCCATAGGCTTAACATTGGGTTTCCGTATGCCACACTGACTGGCATACGGAGTTTTATATGCCACTAGTGGCATACAGCATTGTTATCACGTAATATTCCAAAATCGAGGAGATAGGGTAGGATAAAATCAAAACCTGCTTCGTTATAATCTTGTCCACCGCATTCCACTCCTGAAGTTTTGGCTCCGGACTTCACTCGGCTTCGCCTCATGAAGGCACTTTGCCAAACTCCAGTCGTGGAATACGGTGGACAAGATTAAACCTCATCCAGTTTTACGATAATATATACCTACGACCATACACTCTATGGTTACACCACGCTAGAGGTGGTTGAATAACTTACTTTTACTACCAAAGGCTGATATTTACTACCCAAGGTTAATGTTTAGACCAATCTGATCCTCTCTTACAAAATTCATATGAAAAGTGCATAGTGTCAAGTTACTCGATAGGTTGGATCTAGCTTCGCGTTTGATGGTGGGTTAGCAAATAACGCTATTTATCGTTATTAAACTACATTTGAAGGTATATAGGAATAGGGAAACCAAGTTTCCCTCTATTCTCACTCTTTCGTTCGTGCTGCATTTCCATACAAACATATAATGCAACTTTCCATTTTCCGACACAAATTTGGGAATTATACTTGCCCTTGAGTATTCCCCTAATCTATTCAGCTTTTTTGAAGGAAGTAGGTACATTGAATGTTTAGTTGAAGCTTGAAGAACCCTGCCACAAGTTTTGATAACCTTTGAAGCAGGTTTTTGTGTGTAGCTGATACCTAACATCACTAACCATTGAGTGGGAACTGGGTCCTGGAAAACCTACACCTGTTTTTTCTCTGCTGTAGAGTATTTGCAGGAATCATATATTAATATTTTTGTATCAGAAGTCTGAAAGTAAATTCTACTTTATATAGAACTGAATCGAGAATCGCAAAGATACGCAATACTTCACGAGTTTGGATGCACTGCAATCGTCATCGAAGTGAAGCCGAGTGACGATTACGGCACATCCAAATGAGTGGAGTGTTGTGTATTGTACTATTCGAGTGCAGTTCTGGATTCATCTCACCCCGTTCACTGACGTTGGATAGTATCTAAATATCAAATTACTTTGCAAGTCCAGTTCGTCAATAGCATATGACATCACCTCACTTTCAATCCGCCATGGCTATGGTGTAGTATTGTCACTTTAACGGGGTGATCATTGAGTTCTTTTTTTCTAACGTTATTCCTTTGGCTAAACTTGTAACAGGGCTGAGATAATGAAATGTACCATTGATGGCAAAGACGGCCTAGAACTAATCCTGATTTGTTTCTGTATACCTACTTTTTCTACGGCAATTAATTGTTTTCATAATCCTTGAAAAAGTCCCCCAATAGTACTATCCTGGGAACTCTACTGTTCATTAAAATCATCTTATTTATCCTGCAATGCATAAGGCTCATATGTGCCTGCTTTCTATCCATGCCAGCAGTAGTAATTGACCAGAATTATAATTTTACACGATTGCGCGCTACCTAAGCTGCTAGATATAATGAAACAATTTGACATGTCAGTAGTTGGTAGGTAGATGCTATTAAACAGATAATCACCAGGCTGCTGACTTTCTCGTGTTTTAGACAACAAGACGGGTCAAATACAAACACTGAGAGTTTTGAGATGACGACGAATGAGCGCAGCCTTAAGGACATCATGAGTGTGGCTAGAGAGTATGTATCCTAACTTCATCATTAGTAGATCCTGAGAGATTTAGAATATGTTGCAAGTAACACTTCTGTCGCCAACCGATGCTACAAAAAAGCATTAGTAGATCCTCGTCAATTCACATTTTGTTATATACCCATGCCGTATATACTGTAAATACGCAACGTTTTGGCATATGACATAAAAATAGTGTACGGACCACTGGTCCTTACACTAAAATACGGACCATCTAGACATACACATTTATTAAAATTTTGGTCGTTTTTCGGGTATATAGTAAATATATAGCGTCCAACCATGCTTGTACAAGTCACAGAACTCGATGATAATTTACCGTTTGTACGGGACTCTGCATAAATGCCTCGGTCCGTACAAACCGTAAATTAGCATCTCGTTCTGTGACTTGTACAGCATGGTCAGGACGTTCTATATAAGAACAGACCTCCAAATAGCAACATACACAATAATACCATGTTTTTGATCTGCATGGTCGTATTCTCCTCGTAGTAATACCCCAATGAATGCAAGGATATTGCGTAGTGTCAACTACAAGGGCAATACGACCATGCAGATCAAAATCATGGTTATGTGGTATCTATCATCCAGCACACTAAATATAAGCTATCAAAGGAAATACAAGATCACCGCCGATATTCTCATGCACTATATTTTGTACGCTAGGGACTTTCCATATTCTACTGAGAAGTATTCTACTCAGTTGCGATATGTAGGCTCCATATGTTAAGTATAGACACTCTGATTCTTGATCTGAGATATAGTTCATTTGGCTCGGTTCTGGGCGAATAATCTGACATTATTCGAAACTTTCACTTACCTACTTCCCTCATGAAAAGCTGTATTCAATTTGTACAGTTTTAAGAGTATCTATAATTCAAGAGACTCAACTTATCTTACAGAATATATTAAAAAGAAACCCAGTTCCCTACATAATTTATAAAATTCAAATTTCTACAGTTTTCAAGTAAAAACAAATCTGAAAGAATGAAATTACTTTAAAGAATTCATGAAGGAAAGCTCCCAACATTTCATACTGGTTCATTAGAGAACAAAAATTATCAAATCAAATTCTATTCATGTACGACTCATCATGTATCAAAACTCGTGGTGCATAAACCGTCTAAAAGCAGTCCTTCTTTTACATTAAATTCTGTTGCTTGCCAAATGTTAGGTAAAGTGTCGCCCCATGATCTTCTTTGGTGACTAACATGGCCTGGTACACTGGCTAGCCAAATGTGAGCCCTTACTCTGAAGCAGAGGATTCTGGGGCCTGTTTAATAATCTAGGATCGTACATGTAGGCCATTGTCTGTATGTCATAGAGACCCAGTGGGTCAACTTTAATCGTCACATACGGACGACCTCATGGGCAGCCAATACTGTATTAGTGAACGAAATTAAATATTATTAATGGATAACCCTTGTATGAGGTACAGGAAAGGGTTTCCATGTGCAACATGTATAACAAGGAAGAGCTAGTTTCCGAAGGAGAATCGCAAACATTGTTACACATTATTGTATAAGTGTAATTATTGGTTTCCTTGTGTATAAATGACAAGCACTGTTATAAAATACCGAAGACAAATGTGTGTGACAAATAAGTGGAACATGGGCCAGGCAATGAAAACCAGCTATACCTGTATAATAGCTGATTGTCAATCGCCCCCTTTTATTGACTACCTTTAAACATTGTAAATACATGAAAAACTGCCTCCTGTACTTAACGTCAATAAAGGAAATTCTGGAGAACAAAAAAAAAAAAAAATCCTAGATTATCAAACGAGCCCCTGGTCCGTTTGACACTGTGGTGCTCCCTTCAGATGATGCTCAAACTTTTCCCCATTCTACAGTTTATTCCTGCGGCGAGGTTCATTGATGACCTCTGACCCTGCCAAAGGTCGACGTACAAAAGCTGAACTCTTTCAAACGGCCATGCTCATCTACCCCAGGTAACACGTGACCGTGACCGTTACGCTTGAGATCCCACGGCCACCTGGCACTGCCCCATACACCACACCTATTGACTCTGACACCTGCTTCATCCCAAGCAGTGGTAGATTTACTGCTATATCAAAGGCCAATCCTCCTCATACCATGTCTATGTGGTGTGGTGTACAGCCACCTTTCTCCTTCATCCCAAGCAGTGGTAGATTTACTGCTATATCAAAGGCCAATCCTCCTCATACCATGTCTATGTGGTGGGGTGTACAGCCACCTTTCTCCTTCATCCCAGGCAGTGGTAAATTTACTGCTATAGCAAAGGCCAATCCTCCTCTTACCATGTCTATGTGGTGTGGGAAGTAAAAGAACTCTCACCTCGGTAAATATGTAGGGGTGAGATTTCTACCTATATTAATTACATAGATATGATTACCACTCTTGTGGTGTATAAGAACCTTGAGAAAGTCTGGTAAGAACCTGTAATGATTAACTGCACGTTAAATCAAACCAACCAACCAACTAACACCTGCTAAATTACTCAAGGTTTTCAGAGGGAAACTCATGAGATGAAGATACCTTGGTCTGTACTCCATCGACTTTGACTGCAGAGTAATTCACAAAACAAAGCTGAGTAAATCACGTAGCGGTCAAACGAGTGCGGAACAGGGGGCTGTTTCACTAGGAGCTATAAGTCTCACTGTTTGTAACAGTGGCAGCAAAGCGGCAGTTTGTGTTTCATTAAAAGGTGCAGTCAAGCGTGAACAGCACTTGGGACACAAGCGGCACCAACAGTGGCAGAACCCGTTTCATCAGTGCAGTGGCTCTCGCTGTTACTGCCACTGTGGAGCTGCTGTAAGCGAGAGGGTCTACCCTCTCGTTTGTTACGTGTATAGAATATTCTCACCCACTTCCCGTAGGAATTAAGCAATGAAATTTTTACACGAGTAAGGTATACATATACCCTATAATCGTACCAAATATCAAGAAGATCGGACACACCGTCCTGAAGATATCGGTGTTTGAATTTTTCACTCCCTCCGTGCGTTTGCGTTGGTCGCTGTTCTTTTTCACTTCCTCCGTAGTGCGGCGGAGTTTCGGCTGTTCTTTTTGTCTCCCCCCGGAGGCCGACGGGAAGTGCTCATATTTGCTATGACGAAGTTCATACCCCGATAACTTCGAAACGATACGTCCGTTCTTCTTCATATTTGGTACGATTATAGTTTATATGTACCCCTTACTCGTGTTAAAATTTCATCGCTTAATTCCTATCGGAAGCATGGGAAATCCTGTATATACACACAGTGAGGTTTGACAGCATAGCGTGACCCTGTGCTCACTAAGTGCACTATGCCGTTGAATATGAGCGGCAGTAGGCAAGAGTGAGACTTCAACAGCGAGACCACTGATGAAACGCGATTTTGGCCTTGACACTGTTGGTGCCGCTGTTGGTGCCACTGTTGCGGTCTCACCTCTCACTTTCACCCCACTACTAGTGAAACAGCTCCCAGGTTATTTTCATTGAGTGAGTTTCGGATTTTATCTCATCCCGTATGTATGATCAGGAACTTTGTTAATCAATAAAATAATTCACACAATTAGCCATTGAGTATTGGGTAGCACTACTTTCACAGCCGTAGAGTATCAGTTCCAAGTGTTAAGCCTATGTAGAAAAATACCGGGGTGAGATAATGATGCATAACCTTCCCCGAGCAAAATCTCCTGTTGCTTCAAAATTGTCTTTCCTTCCCGAACCGTCCTGTACAAATTATTGGGGATTTTTCCAATTAGGATCCAGATGCTTGTTCCAAGAATACTCCTCTCCATTATTCCCACATGGAATTCAGTAAGGTTACCTTTTTCTCCCAGTGATTTTTGCATTTTCCTCATTGGGAATAAATTCTGCAGCCTCTGGGTGAAAATGATTGTGTTCATTATCAAAGCGTACGCTGGCGGTCACATTTTCCCTCTTTTTATTAATGAATTGGCTTTGCTGCTAGTTGGTGCTACTTCGTTTAATGCTATACTTCCCTTTTGCTGTGAATGCGCCGCATCATCTGACTTTGTACTCTTTGTCATTGAATACTATCAGATACTTTATATGTTATTTCTCATAGACATTTATTTGCAACCATGTCTGCACAATCTCATGAATATATACGTTTTACCTCAATTTTCCACTCCATACTTAATTTCTAATTATTACTTTTCCAGTCATCCATGGTCAATTTTCATGACTGTTTCATTATATAAGTGTCTGATGCTTCTAGATTTCACTGTTATAATCTACTCTGTAGGTGGAACTTGTCCAGGATCCATCCGGTGTGGAAGAAACAATAGGTGGCACCTCAATACGTCATATTAACTATGATAAGATAAAACTAGGTAGTCAGGAAGCAATCGAGTAGTTGGAAGCAAAATGTAAAAACATAAAATAGGGGCAAAGAACAGACCACAGATGAATATTGTTTTCGAAATATATGGTGTGCACCATTGAGTTTGTAAAAAAAACGTGTAAAGCTCAGTATAGATATGTATCACGAAAGAAATCAAATGTTACCAAAAATAACAGAAAAATCCATTGGTTGATTGTCCACACATTATTACAGATTGTACATGCGTCGAGGTGCCCTGGTGACCTCTGACACGTCCCTCATCCTCCACACAAGGTAATATTATTCTGTACCGTCACACCTGCCATCCTCTCAGGTGTCCGGTCATACATACCAGCCTCCCAGGTGTCCGGTCACACCTACCATCCTCCCAGGTGTCCGGTCACTCTACCAGCCTCCCAGGTGTCCGGTCACACCTACCAGCCTCCCAGGTGTCCGGTCACACCTACCAGCCTCCCAGGTGTCCGGTCATACATACCAGCCTCCCAGGTGTCCGGTCATACCTACCATCCTCCCAGGTGTCTGGTCACTCTACCAGCCTCCTAGGTGTCCGGTCACACCTACCAGCCTCCAAGGTGTCCGGTCACACCTACCAGCCTCCCAAGTGTCCGGTCACACCTATCAGCCTCCCAGGAGTCCGGTCACACCTACCAACCTCACAGGTGTCCGTTCACACCTACCAGCCTCCCAGGTGTCTGGTCACTCTACCAGCCTCCCAGATGTCCGGTCATACCTACCAACCTCCCAGGTGTCCGGTCACACCTACCAGCCTCCCAGGTGTCCGGTCACACCTACCAGCCTCCCAGGTGTCTGGTCACTCTACCAGCCTCCCAGATGTCCGGTCATACCTACCAACCTCCCAGGTGTCCGGTCATACCTACCAGCCTCCCAGGTGTCCGGTCACACCTACCAGCCTCCCAGGTGTCCGGGCATACCTACCAGCCTCCCAGGTGTCCGGTCACACCTACCAGCCTTTCAGGTGTCTGGTCACACCTCCCAGCCTCCCAGGTGTCTGGTCACACCTACCAGCCTCCCAGGTGTCCGGTCACACCTACCAGCCTCCCAGGTGGCCGGTCATACCTACCAGCCTCCCAGGTGTCTGGTCACACCTACCAGCCTCCCAGGTGTCCGGTCATAACTACCAGTCTCCTGGGTGTCCGGTCATTTTACCAACCTCTCAGGTGTCCGGTCATACCTACCAGCCTCTCAAGGGTCCAGTCACTCTACTGCCCAAATACCAAACTTCTTCTCGCCCTTCGCATGTTGGTTCTACTGACTTATTATCTCCATCGGGTTTGAATGTTAGGTCCCTCAGTAATTTAGTAAGATGTATTAACCTTATAGGTGGATACTCATGTACTATACATAATTGGTCGGCGAGACAAAATATCAAGTCGGTAAAGTATTCACATTGAAAATATCGTCTTTGATTTTATCTCGACCCTGGTATAACTACCTACCATGTGAATAAGATGGTATGATATAAAAGCTGCATTGACATCCACACATATATGAATAACTGTTACTCAACTCTAACACGCCCAGTCCCAGACCACTTTGTTTCAGTTTGACGTCATCGAACCATGGCTACATTCACTCTCCAATCATATATCTGGTATCACGTATGAAGCGATCGATCGCGGTGTGTTCTATCCCCATAGGGAGCCAAAGTGAACCCGCTGCAACCACAGATAGGCGGTCACAAAATACTATTTCCGGGTATAGGCGCTCAGTACTTAGCCTATGTAGGTTCGAGATTATATGTGTCATTCTCCAATCTTTTAGATCCAAATTTTTAATAAACTTAACAACTGTCATCGTAGTTTTAAAACAAAGTTATTCAGAGACGATAGTTATAAACTTCACTTCAAAAGTATCAAACGAGACCAAAAGCATAAGTCTAGCCTCAAACCCCCATAGCTTTAGCACTTAGCCTCATTCTTACTGGCCACCGGAAATTGTGTTTTGTAGGTGGGTATCTGTGGTTTCAGCGGGTTCACTTTGGCTCCCTATTACAAACATTGGCACCAGCACCTCCCTTAATGTTTGTAAACAGATCCTAGACTCTAGTACAGCCCGTTGTCGCCAGGCCAGGGTGCACAGGCTCTCATACTGGGACTGTTTTGCGCTGCCATTTTAAGGTGGGAATTCCTACCTTCTTCCCAACATGCACCTGGAAAATGGCGGATCGCTGGTTCTAACCTCGTGTGTATTGCGATCCAGTAACCAGCAATATAATACAGTATCCCCCTTGTCAAACTGATACTATAAATAGCACAGCCAACCACAAAATTCCTCTCACTGAAGGTGGCAGGCCAGTCAGAGTCATACTCTGTTAGACCTTCACGTACCGTAACCCGAAGGCGGCGCGGTGCGTGAACGGACTAAACAGATCCTTGTTTAGGGTGTGTAATCAAACAGTCTGTGTTGTTTCCCTGCAGGCTCGGCGTGCGGCAGGGGATGACCTCTGGACATCCCGCCCTACCAGACCTGCAGACCCCGGAGGAAGTGTTCGATTCTACCATGCTCTTTCACTGGTGTCCAGACCGCCTCTTCAAGGACGCCATCTTGGTGAGGTCTCCATTTTGTTTTTGATTAAAGGGGGTGTTCCACTGGACCGACGGTAGCCGATTCCGTAGCCAGACAATCGCCGATTATTATCGGATGCCCTAGAATTTCTCAAATCTTTGAAAATGGTCATTCATTAAACTATTATTATCAGAATTAAATGAATTACAATACGTGAGCTTCCTCTTAAGGGCCCAGGAACAATTGATCGGGTGAGAAATCGGCCTGGTGGATTCACCCCTTAAGTTATTGTTCTGAAAATTTCATTTCAGCCGATAGAACAGTTTTTTTTTTCTTCAAAGTTTTTATTTATTATGGAGGTATCCACTAGGATTTTGTATCAATCCTGTTTTCAGTAAGCTCCAGGGCCAGAGTGTGATAAATATATTGAATTTAAAAGAAATTATATAGACAATGGTAACAGGTGTACAGTAGTGACGTATTTAATGACTAGCGATTGCAACAATAGATAGTTCGTTGTGCAGCTATAACCAAGGGGTAACTGATGGGAAAAGATATGATATATACAGTGTGAATGTTTATGGTTTACTCAAAGATATCTTTGGTATGTCGGTAGAGATTGAGGTGGACAAACAGAATGATGCACCCTATCAATATAACAGTCTGTTCCACTCCTCCATGGAAATTCTCTTTTTCATTTTCTGTGTATAACATTCTTTTTAACTTGTGCAAAACAAAAACAATATGAATTGAGACTCATTATCTCCAGTAAAACCTCCGCAGTAAAAGTGCGCACTGTACATGTATCGCTTTTGATAAGATTGAGTTACCGAACTGTATCGGTTAAGATTTAAATGAATAACAACCCCCCCCCCCCCAAAAAAAAAAACAACAAAAAAAAAACAAAAAAAACCCCACAAACAAACAAACAACAACCCACAAACAAACAAACAAACTCTGCAATGAGTCTCAGCACCATGTTCCAGCTTAGAATAACATGTGTTCCACAGTTTCTTTGTCTCTTTGAAGCGGCAAATTCAACACGAATAGGGCCTAATATTTCCACCTTTTATTCTGATGGTTGACGGCGGGTAGTAGTATACGCAAAGTTGAGTTTGACTCAGGTACAGTTTCCTGTATATCTATTACACTCCTCGTACAAGCTTATCCACAGGACTACGATTACAAAATTATAGCAACGATCATCCACGTAAAGTAGAAATACTACGCCATAGTCGTGGCGGAGTATTGTGAGATGACGCCATAAGCGACTGATCAATCACCATTGACGTACGATGCCTCCAGGCATCCCCGTACTGAAGACGCATCATGCCTTGAGGAATCATTTCTTCAATATTTTCAAAACTCTTTTAACAAAGAAGTAAATCAGAGATGTCAGTTTTCCATATTTCCGTGGAAATCCACTTTTCCATATTCAGTATATATATGTAATTTCTTTTCCTTACGTCAAACAAAGATAATATTGATTTAGCCTCAGTAACACCAATAAAACAGTGATATGAAACTTCCAACAGACTCCATGCCATGACAGACAGGGACAATCTATCCATGTTTCCTGGTCTCTCTGTGGCAGAAAAATCCACATGAAAAATATGTCCACTTTTTTCCCTGACTCCAACTGACATCCCTGAGTAATAGAGGAATGTTCATGAAATCTTTACAGAATGTAGATATGACATCATATTTAGTATTTCTATTCAAAAGGAAATAAAATATTCAGGATTATGTATCGTCTCAAGGGATTACAATGAGTCTTGATGATTATGTGCCTGTCCTCTAGCGCACAACTGCCAGGCGCACCCATCCTTATGGGAGTAGCTCGGTCACAGATACCCGTCCTTAAATGGTTAAAACAAAATGTAGATATACGAGACGAGGCATGCATCGACTTCCTACCGTTGGCGACCACTGAGAGAGCACGGGGAGTCGGGCCCAGGTTTCAGTTGTCCGTCTAGAACCAAACCCTTCTTTGCCAGTTTGAGAGCATGAGCGCCCTCGCCCTAGCGACAACGGGACGAACTATATTCTAGGGTTTCAGACCCGCGCCGCCTTCTTAGACTCTAGTACAGTCTGTTGTCGCTAGGGCCAGGGCGCACAGGCTCAGACTGTTATTGGGTGCCGTTTTGAGGTAGAGATTCCTGCCTCCGCTGGTATTTAGCTGACCTGAGTGATTTAGCAGTAACAAGTGGCTTGGGTTTGCGCTAAATTAGCACAGCTAATCACGAAAGTCCTTTCTCCCATGACGCAGGGGGAACTGGCCAATGCGTGCCATGCTCTGTTAGACCCTTTCGGACCATAAGCTAGACTTGCTCAAGTCTTTGAATATGAACATTCATTAAATGATTAAAGAAAATCGGAATACATATTATTATAGCATATGTCCTTCTCTGACTGGCCCATGAATCAAAGACTTGTCCACTCTGACCAGAATCTCCTGTTTATGACCCAAAGCCACTCCCTGTAAGCCTATACCTCCCTCTACCCCTCCCCCTCCCCTCCTCCAGTTCCCTGGCCGCCTGTGTTGTCATAGCAATATATTTCGCCTACTCCTGACTATGTCTCGATTGAGATCAAAGTGAGAGGGTATCAATCTCCCAGCAGATATCCTGACCAGTAGCCAGACCTCTGCTTGGGGAGTGTGGCGCAAAATCGCCCCAGTCTACACGGCCGATTACGGGTGAGACCAGTACCTGTATCACTAAGAAGGGGTGGAGGGGTAGGATACAGGGACTGAGGCCAGTCTAAACGTAAGCCTGAGGCACCGCGGTCTGTAAACGGACTACGCCCGTCTACCCTGTAAGAGACCGTTTTATTGGCTAGGCGACCCGACTTCGCAGAGAGCCCGCCTGTGGTTGGTCCGTTGCCTCCCGCCACAGTTAGTTATAGTTATATAGTTATATAAAGCTTCTAGCCATCCCCCCAAAAAACATTTCCAACCAAAAATCAGAGATTTCCAGGAACGAAGAAATTTGTAAACTTCACTCTTTAACGATGGGTGACTGTGGCCGAGCTAATCCCCTAAGGACGGGTGGTCGTGGCAGTTTGTCCTGCTAGCAGAGGGGCACATGATGGTTAAAATATCATAATACAAGTCTGTAATCATGCAATATGATTATCATAAATGTTTTATTTGTTTTGAATAGAAATACTAAATATGTCATACTAAATATTGGAATAATGATCCCTCAAGGCACCATGCATCTTTAGTGCGGTGATGCCTCCAGGCATCATGCGTCCTTAGAGGGTTAATTACCTACTATATCTAAAACGTTAGAATTTTGTGATATCCGCTTGAAGTTGCTCCCGCACATAGAGACATAGTGAACCAGACCTAGGCATGGAGATTGAAGAGCCACGAGAGTGAGATTCTCGTGCAGTGAAAAACTTTAGGCTGCTACTCTTTATTGTATTTCTATACACAGACAGACGTTTTTTCTTCTGATTCATTTCGAGCCATGCCGAAATCAAAGTTTAGAATTGTAGTTTTCTGATCTACTTTTCTCGTGAGAAACCAATGAGATCTCAACTTTCGCTGGTAGCCCTTTCAAAACTGCGCTGATTCCCCTCCCCCCCACCCACCGTCGAATCCTGCTCTTGGCAGTCTAACCTCTGATTTTTTACTATATTTTCCCCCTAACTCGGACTCGACGAAGTACAAAAGTTTCTAAGACAGACAGATTTGATCCTGGTTGTTACTCTGTTTACTATATGTGATACAACATACGATAATACCAAAGTTTGAATTTTGTCCTTGTATTTGTCGTGGTAAGACTATTAAGAGACTTGGAGGATATTTGGACGGATGCATTGTAAGCCCCCCTCCAGATTTTGGCTTAGCCTGGGAGTGGGGCAGGATATGAAAATCAAGTTATACAAAACTTGATATCCACCCTGATTTCATTGTCAACATATCCAATGTAGAGGAAAGTAATGTCATAACTACAAAGTTCAAGACAAGATTGTAAACGCGGGAACTTTCCCGGTGTATTCGAGGAGCAATGTACTTATCGTAATGTTGACAGTGAAATAAAAGTTCTGAAAAAAAAAAAATTTTTTATATTTTTTTCTCCGTCCCTCTCGCAGTCTCACGGGCGTAACCGGGAGGTGACGAAGCGGCTGCGCGACCACTACGTGGTGTGTCTGTTCGCCGACCACGACTCGCCGCTCATCGGGCTGTGTAACTTCGTGATGCCGCTCCGCTCCTCCAACCTGCGCGCCCACGAGCTGCGACCCATCGTCATCGTCGCCAGCGAGGTCTACCTGCAGAAGGAGTGGCCCACGCTGGCCAACTTCCCCGACATCTACGTCAAACCCGTGAGTCTCCAAGATTCAGTCCCATATATGTACATTTCCCAACACTCTATAGTTACATATCGCTGTTGGGGGTGCAGTAATTATGAGTTATGTAGTGAGGGTGATGTTTTCGTCCTGAGATGATGTTTTCGTCCCGGGCTGATGTTTTCGTCCTGGGCTGATGATTTCGTCCCGGGCTGATGTTTTCGTCCTGGGCTGATGATTTCGTCCCGGGCTGATGTTTTCGTCCCGGGCTGATGTTTTCGTCCCGGGCTGATGTTTTCGTCCCGGGCTGATGTTTTTGTCCCGGGCTGATGTTTTCGTCCCGGGCTGATGTTTTTGTCCCGGGCTGATGTTTTCGTCCCGGGCTGATGTTTTCGTCACGGGCTGATGTTTTCGTCCCGGGCTGATGTTTTCGTCCCAGGCTGACCACGTGATATAAAAAGCGCCGGGACGAAAACATAGCTCTTGCAGTTACTCGATAAGGGTGGCCATTTTTCTTGGGGCTATCATAGATAAAAAAAAGAATAACAATTTTTATCGATATTTGAAGGTATATAGGAATAGGGAAACCAAGTACCGGTAAGCAAAAGTCAAAGTTACGAGGTGAGGACCGGAAAAATAACTGCCCGCGGCCAAGGCCTTGGCTGACGCCTTGGGCAGTAATTTTTACGGTCCTCATCTCGTAACATTGAGCTTTTGCTTACCGGAACATAGTTTCCCTCTAAGATTCCTTCATTCCGAGTTGGTTCTAAGGCCACCCAAAAAAACTTTCTCATCACCAAACAATGAAAATATGACTAGGACGGCTGGATCAAAGATGGCTTTTGAAGTGACCTAAAATGAGCTTCAGACATACTTTTTAGGTGCTAACTTGGACTCTCACTCTAAACTCCTAATATCACACTCATTTTACTGTGTGTAATACGAAGTAAAAAAGATACAATTTGTTTTAATAAAATTTTACAGTTGAGTTCTAAGTTTTCAATAATGTTCCGGTCACAATAAGTGGCAGCATAGAACTATCGGTTGTGTAGGCACTGTATATAGCACTGTAACCTATTCAATTCTTAACTATCTTCCTATATATGGTACCGATTATAGTCTTGCATGTCATATGATGTTTTGTCCTGATAATCATTACTTAACTGACAATAAAAGCGATACGGAAGATCGATTGATCAATATCAATTTGATCAATAGATTTCTGAAAGAAATGGATTGTTTAGTTTCCAATACACAAAGTGTCATCATTACTATGATTCCAGCTCAGTAGCAAGGTAGGTCCATTATGTAAAATCTGCTGTGGCCTGAACTACGAGCATGACGAACTCTGTAGTAGCCTGCAAGTTACAGCCATTTATTTATTATTATATACCTAAAGTCCAGTCTATGATATAGTACCCGCTACTAGGGGTGCAGTATAAATACTGTTTGGGCTCCCCATGTCGTATTGTGTCTATGAAGCGATGTCTTTTTAAGTGAATAAAATGGCTTTTCTCATTAATTTTAGGTATATAATGATAAGAAAACGTATAGTATATAACTGAGCCCGTAGGGATGTCATTCCCGGTCTTTTGTACCATAGATACGTGCCTCCGACTCCGGTATGATACAAAAGACCTCGAACGGCCATCCCTACGGACAAAGCAACTACGTTTTCTCATTGCCTGAACAGTTGCTCTCAGGGCCTTCTCTATGCAGCTTCCACATCAGCTCTATCAATTCTACCCCCTCATTAACTTTTTTATATCGATATACATGGAAACAATTAGGGAGATGTCTCCTTGATTGTATATTGTAGTTCTATGTGTATCACGTGTATAGACTCGCATTTACCATGGCTACATGGAATCTAAACTTCGCTCAACTACATCAGAATCTAAATTTGTATACCTAATTAAGAGAGAGTAGTTATATCAATAACAATTATTGAATACAAAGAGAAATAATAATCTGGAATATATCAAGAGAAGGTTCTTTGGTGTTCAAAACCTTTAGGTCCATAAATTATCAAATAAGTTTGCCAATTATCATCCAGTGTCTATGTTTATAGTATAATCTATGGTTTTGTGGGCAGTCGGTCCTAAACCACGAGCAGTTGACGCGTAATAATACATGAGCGTAAGTGAGTGTATTTCGACGTCAGCCTCGAGTGGTTTACAGAGCCACCTGTCTACAAAACAATCGTCCGTTGTATTTATCATCCATCTTCTCTATTAAATTAAACCGATGAATTGTCATATCTAAAGGTATGTCAATAGGGACTAGCGGCTTTTTTGCGAACGGACTAATTTCCTGTATACCATAGATTGTAGGCCGTATACCACAGATTTGAATCTGTATACCACGGTTATGGTGTCTGACAGTTTTTAAAATATGGATAGCGGTGTTTTATCTCCCCATACATCCTCGATGGCTACTTTGTATACCATGGGTCACTCTAATGTGCCTGTAGATTATAGTATAGAATATGCAAACAACTTACCAAAGATAAGGGCGAACTGCACCTACAACTTTATAACACTATTGTGCGAAGACACACTGAAGTTGTGTGTGCTTGCTACGCAATCTATAATTGTACATATAAAATAAGTGTATGTTAGTACTACAAAGCATGGTGTTACAGCCCAAATATTTTGATGTATCGCGAATCTACATATCGCTGGCTCTGATTGAAAACAGGCAAAATTTGCCTTATCACTGTCCACAATAAATAATTTGACTGAAAAAATGGATAATAAATACACAATATTACCATGATTTCGATCTGAGTGGCCGTATTCTCCACGTAGTTGACGCGTAGTGAAACTCCGAGTGAAAGCGAGGAGTATTATGTAATGTCAACTACAAGGAGAATACGGCCACACAGATCGAAATCATGGTAATGTTGTATTTATTACTCACCTTTCGAGTAATTATTACGGAAAAAATCTTGTAAATGATTAGAAATCCGACCCAAGCGCCGTGCATTGTTTATATAAATTAGTACCTATATTACCCGCCAGGTGGCCCAAAAAGCCGTATTCTCCTAGGAGATTCCGGAGGTCCGTATTCTACTCAGTAGCGATCTTTATCCTACCCCTAATATAAAATCCCATAGGCTTAACATTGACTTTCCGTATGCGCCCGTATGTCGCATACGGATAAAAAATCGCTCCTAGGAACGTACAGAAAAAGGACCAATCAGAGATCAGCAGCTAAAAGTAGTTCCGAGCGCCTTCAGAGCAGCAAGGAGAGCTATATGGAGGACTTCAGAGAGTTTTTATCGTGTTTATTGTTATTATCCTCACATAAAAATATCGTTCACACGGGGTAGGATAAAATCAAAACCTTATTCGTTGTAATCTGGGCTCCCGTATGCGACGACTGGAGTTTGGCGTACTGATATCCGGAGCCAAAACTCCAGTCGTCGCATACGGGAGCCCAGATTAAAACCCATCCGGTTTTACGATAGTAAGCTCCATAGGCTCAGCATGGAGACTCCGTATTAGGTGAGTAATAAAAAAATAGACGATAAACTACTTAAATAGAACTGAACGAGAGTTAGCCTGATTAGTTTTTATACCACGAGGGACAGGTCGTGTATTACTACACGAGGCGATAGCCGAGTGTAGTGAGTAGCAGACCTGACCGGAGTGGCTTGAAAACTAGTCAGACTAACTCGAGTTTGGTTCTGTATTTATCCTACCCCGTATCTACACTTCAGGTGTGAGTTCTATTTTTCGATTATTCTCTATCATGCTAGCAACATCTGAATGGGCATTTTGAGTGCAACCGGAACTTTTTTCATAGTAGCTGAAATCCTGGTCTCTGATTGGTCAATTTTTGTTATTACTCTAGTGGCATAAAAAACACTTTATGTCACAGCATGCCACATAAAATTTGCCTATGTTAAGTCTATGGCGGTTTTTTATTAGGGGTAGGATAAAATCTCCTTTCTCATTGACCCAGGGCTCTCCGTTGAACCGCTCCGACCTGCGAGCGGTGAAGATCAACCAGTGCACCATGTGCGTGATTCTCAGCGCCAACGACGCCACCACGGAGGACCCGACCCTGGTGGACAAGGAGGCCATCCTGTGCTCGCTGAACATCAAGACGATGACCTTCCAGAACCTGGCTGACATCTGGAAGTCGTCGCCGCGCAGGACCCTGCAGACGCTCAGCCTGCTGCGACAAAGTATGGAGCCTGTCTGTTACATATCGAGTGAGCCGAGAGGAGGTTTATTACTACACACAGGCACCGAGTCCATATATTATATACTACTTGACGTGTAGCCCCGGGGGCGTGTTCCATCCAACATTTTTTAAATTTTTTTATTAGCAATTTTTAAGGGGATATTGTGTTACAACACAATCACCGAATTTGGCTATGTAGCCGTTCTTCCACTCGGGCCCTAGACCCCTACTCCTCATTCTAATGGCGGGTGTTAGCCGAATGGGCAGTGGGTACCATTTTTGTGTAAGTCTTTGGTATGACCCGACCGGGGTTTGAACCCACAACCTCCCATGCTCGAGGCGAACACCCTCACCACTTGGCCACCGAGCTTGGTCTGTTGACATATACATGCTGATTTTTACCACCCCTCTCATAAAACCTCACACTCTCTAAGTGGTATTCTGTAGTCTCACTGTTCTCTATAGGAGAAGAATAAGGCATCACCACACAGGATCGGGTGATGCCTTAGGGCATCACCAGTCCAGATCGGGTGATGCCTTAAGGCATCATTTTTCAATATCTATAAAATTTTTGTTTTATGTGATAAATTAGAAAATAATTCATCAATATACATGAAACTTCCACAGAGTTTAGATATAGCATCATATTTAAATTGTTTATGGAAATGGAAAATGATATAGAGTATCACATGTTATATCACGTGATCACATCATCAAATTACCATAATGGGCCTGTGGATACCCGATCCCTAGCACTATATAGGTACTAATACCCTACCCCTATATATACATGACTTTTTAGGAGCCCGCCGTGAATGCGAACTAGGCTTAGAGACTTGAGAATCCCCTGGCCTGCCTCCCGTGTTAAAGACGTACATCAATGCAACCCAAAGATTCCTATAATCCCAATGATGTGACCTAGCGGGAATACTGTGTGCCAGTGGATTCCAAAGGCTCTAAGCCTAGTTCGTTAAGAATTCTTCTCCCATAGAGCGTAGTGAGAACCTTGTACAGAATACCACTTAAAGAGTGTGAGATCTTATGAGAGGGGTGCTTTTACGGGATTTTCCCATCATTATTCCATTATAATATATTTGATCTACCCCTAACAAGGACACCATAGGCTTAACATTGGGTCACTGTATTCGGGTGGGCGTGCAGTAAAGTGTTATTTATTGCATGAGGGTAATACAAGAAATAAACCAATCAGCGGCCAGAACGTGAGTGACGTCACACTAATGCGGTCTATGAATTGTTGACGATCTTTGGCTTTACTTGACAAATCGGCAGCGGTAAAGTTCACTCGCTCGAGCAATTTCGAGGAACTAAAATGGCTAATTATTGTTCTAAAGGGGAGGCGGGGTAGGATAGATACTTAACTGAACGCGAGCTAGTAGTGTCATCACTGCAATTCTTAACTTGAGGATGTCTTATGAATCTTTCTTTCTTAGATCATCTTTATTTAGAAGGATGTCCAGGCTCGGACTAGCCGTTTTTCCGCCCGGTCCCTCAGTACAATCTCCTCTTGTCAATTGGCTGAGCGACACACCATTGAGAAACACTGTTGAGATTCAAAATTTAGATTAGGAGGAAGATATTCCCACTAACTCGACATGGGCTAGGTCCTTCATCAGGGAGTAATTTTATTGCATTATTTCAGGAGGTTACATCGTATCCACAGCGGTTTTAAGAGCGGTTTATAGTTGATATCTTGGTTACAAGGTGTGCATTTATCAATGCTTTGGCGGTTTAGTTTAGTACCAATTAATAAGAGATGAATGTTCGTCAATGAATATCAATACATAAAAGATTCTCAATTTGAAATGCTGTCTCTAAATAATTAGCCCATATTATTTGGTCTGGGGCATCGGTTAGTTTCAATCAAATTATCAAGAATGTCAATCGGTGCTGAAGGATCAGTATCAATGGTTTCTTCATCTGAGGAAGTCTCCATCTCTCGCAAGAATTCCTTTTTAAGCTCGTCATCTAGAGTTCAATAATTTGCAATTGATGTTGGGACAACTACGTACTAAGAGAAAACGTGGTTACTGAGCCCGAAGGGATGGCCGTTCGAGGTCTTTTCATACCATAAATACGTCCCTCCGCCTGCGGCGTCGGGACGTGTCTATGGCTGAGAATTTGAGAAGGCTGAGAATGGCATCCCTTCTGACTCAGTCACTACGTTTTCTTATCATTACATACCTAAATATACAAAAACCCGCCTTTTATGTACTTATTAAATGTACCAATTGACCCAATGGTCACAGTGCGCCCGAATATTCACTACGGGCGCAAACATTTTTTATACTGCACTCCTAGCAGCGGGTAGTATTTCATAGACGTTCGGCCATAGGTATGTAATATTACTATACACCTATGGCCGAACATTTATGAAAAACTGCCCGCTGCTAGGGGTGTAGTATAAATAATGTTCGCGCCTGCTGTGATAGCAGGCCGTAGTGAATTGCAGTAGTCTTTGTGGTCTTTGTAAAGTTAATAAAAGGGCGTTTTAAATGATTGGGAGGTGTATAGTAATAAGAAAACGTAGTGACTAAGCCTGTACGGTGTCCGTTCTCAGTCATTTGATGAAAAAAACGGCCCTCCCACCTGCGGTGTCGGGCCGTATTTTCATCATCAAATGACCTCGAACGGCCATCCGTACGGGCTCAGTAACCACGTTTTCTCATAATATAGCAGAATGAGATGAGATGGGGATGTTTAAGCTGTGATATGTGGATGTGGAACACGCCCTTGGTTGTTAGACTCAGACATTCATACCCACACAGATGGGTCATCCGTTGTATGTAGCTGTGACCTTAGAGCAATGTGGTGCCTGGTGTTTGTAATGATTCTTGTGATGCAATGATGAAGGATGTGCTGCAAAATTAGTTTTTAATGTTCTGTGCTTAAATAGTCCAAAATTATTTTTGCCTTAGTAAAACATGGATAGTTAAACCGTATTCACATGGGTAATGTGTGTTATAAAGCAATTTATGTTTATTGACGCAATTGGTTAGATTTGCCATGTATATCACTAGCTATTTGAAAGATATGGATAATTAGCGATCAAATGATGGAATATTTATAAAGAATGGGTAATAAACTCTAACAATCAGATGCTACTGGGAGAGGTTTATGTACTAAGAGAAAACGTGGTTACTGAGCCCGAAGGGATAGTCGTTCGAGGTCTTTTGATGCCATAAATACGTCCCGATGCCGCAGGCAGAGGGACATATTTATGGCATCAAAAGGCAGAGAATGGCATCCCTACGGGCTCAGTCACTACATTATCTTATTATTACATTACCTAAATATCAAGAAAGACGTAATTTTATATACATATTTATGTAGATTTTGACCTGATACATTCACTATGGGCACAGTGCGCCCGAATATTCACTACGGGCGCCCGAACATTATTTATACTACACCCCTAGTAGCGGGAAGTATTTCATAGACGTTGGCCCATAGGTATATAATAATAAGACATACAAACATTAGTGAGGGAGAGTGCAAGGCTTCTAGAAGCTTCTGGAACATAAAAAGTCAGTACTCAAAGGGAGGGAGGGGATATTTTTTACTGCAGCAGAAGGGGCATGTAGACCTTTGTTTTTATGAGTAATACATTTGGAAACATATTTGTAATTCTAAACCTAGTCGATGTCCGGTAGAGAACTTCATAGTGTCTGCTAGTACGGTAATGTTGTCCAGTGAATGTCCTCACAACGAAGTTAGAAGCCCGGCTATCGTTATAGATAGTAGAGTGTGTGTGCTATCCATTACACAACGCTATTCAGTGTCCACGATGTATACCGTATATTGAAATGCCCTATTACAATGGAACTTCCTATAGATCTGCTGAACCTACAGCTGGAGAAATCGAATACGAGAAATATACATTGGTTTTCCACATTAGGCCACATTTTGTTATAAGGAATCTTTCAAACAGTTGCCATTGTGTTGGACGGGCCGATTTGTAAGCCGCCAGTTAGATTATAAGTTAAATATATAGACCTTATTGAGGTATCCCAGAATACAGTATGTTTACAGGTCCCGGTGTGCGCTTGTTACCGACGTTGTATTTACCCTGGGCGATAATAGGGAGTTTAGTAACCTCTGGAGGGCGTATAGATCAATATCGCATACAAGGTATACATACACTCATTTGATATCAAATGTCCTTTCTGATGGTTCTTTGGCTGAATGATGACTGAGATAATAGGATTTGTATATGATATGTGACCTTCCTTCATATAGGAACCATGTCTGGCCAGAACATTCTCCATAGTGAAACATCGGGTCAAACAGTGGCTATGGTAACGGAATTAGGTAAGCTCTTTGTTTTTCTGTCTTTCTTCATATTTATATTTCACACGTGAACGTTATACATTAGACGTAGGTCTATGTCAGTTCAACCGAATTGTATGAGATATGTACATGATTTCATTTTAGCCTAGCATGAACGTCCACAGACTTAACATTAGGTTTGCAAGTAAGGTAAATCATACTTAATGGGCGATAAATAAATGGACTTGTCAAGGCCAAGACAAAATCAGAAATATATTCATGTTTGGTCTGGGTCCCCTTTCGTTATCTCGTTTGGAGCGCCTCCAAAAATTCACTCGGCTATCACCGAGTTTACTATTCCTGCACACTCCAAACTCGATGGCGAATTGGGAAACAGCCCAAACCCTCATTAATTTCTTTCTTGAAGGCTTTTGGTTCCAGAAAATAAAGCGATCCAATAAATAAGATCGTCATGGTATGAATTTTATTCTTCCTTTTATTTGTACTCTGGCCTTCTGAACTGTTTAATGGATATTATGTTAAGGATATGAGAGTGGCAATCACATAGGAACAAATGACAGATTAGTCAATCAGGCTTTAGCTAGACCAGATTTTCTTTTCCCTTATATGTTGTTTTATATAAAAAAATCATAAAAAAGGAGCAAAAACATGACTGAGAGAGCACACTTGTCTAACCAAAATTGTTGTATATCATGAAAAAAGTTGGAAAAGTTTGGAAAAATGCAAGTGAAGAGAATATACTATTGCATTTGTGTTATGCTGAATAAGGTTTTTGCTAGAAAAAAAGAAGATCGTCATGGTAGTTTTAAAATATCTGACTCTAAAATTCTCTCTTAATACACATACTATGAAGGGACGTCACGAGTTTGAGTCTGAGTTTATTTATGCCACGCACGAGTCGAAGACGAGTGACATTACGGAGCCAACAAAACGAGTGGCATAAATAAGCTCAAACGAGTGGCGTCTAGATTTTATCCTACCCCATTTCCATATTTTTTCAGTATCAGAAAGTAGTGGCATAAACAACACTCTATGTCACATCCGTGACATAAACAAATCCCATGTTAAGCCTATGGCGTTTTTTATTAGGGGTAGGATAAAATATACTATTGCATTTTTGTTATGCTGAATAAGGTTTTTGCTAGAAAAAAAGAAGATCGTCATGGTAGTTTTAAAATATCTGACTCTAAAATTCTTTCTTAATACACATACATAGTATGAATAAATGAATAAAGGAAAGAATCTAAATTCATTTTGCAGCGAACGACTACAACGTGCAGTTCCTAGACCAGGACGACGAGGACGATCCGGACACTCCTCTCTACATGACTCAACCTTTCGCCTGTGGTCGTGCGTTTGCAGCCAGTGTTTTGGATTCACTCATGAGTACAGTAAGCAATCTCTGAGGTCTGGGGAGGTAGCTCAGTGGGTAATGTTACGTGTCCTCTACTCGTTCTCATATACACTATCGCCACCTTGTGTATCTTGACAGTACTTATATAGAACGTCCTGACCATGCTGTACAATTCACAGAACGAGATGGTAATTTACGATTTGTACGGACCGAGGCATTTATGCCGAGTTCCGTACAAACGGTAAATTATCATCGAGTTCTGTGACTTATACAAGCATGGTTGGACGTTATATATTTACTATATACCCGAAATTAAAAAAAATATATTTCATTTGGCTTAACAACCAATGTCTTAATAAACGTGTATAGCAAGGTGGTCCGTATTTTAGAGTACGGACCAGCAGTCCGTACAGTATTTTTACGTCATATGCCGAAACGGTGCGTATTTACAGTATATACGGCATGGGTATATAGTAATACATATAGTACCCCTCTCTAGTGAATAATTAGGAGAAACCAAATGAGTGTTCGTCTAGTTGTTGTTTATCTCACGACGGCAAGCTCACGTATCACTGCACTCGGCTTTGCCTCGCGCAGTAATACGCGACCTTGCCGGAGTGCGATAAACAAGACTCAACTACATAACTTGAGTTTGGTTTAGAATTTATCCTACCCCATCTATATTACTTCAGAATATTAAGAAATAACATAAAACTCACTGAGATCCAGTGAAAATTGTGTGACACTCCATAATGTGTGCTTTTTTTTTTTTCTTTTTTTTTGTTTTTTTTATTGTGGAGAATATTTTATTTTCAACTTGTACAGGATATATACACACAAGTATTTTAGCAGCCATAAAGAAACAGATACATTTCTAAATGATATAGGGTTGTCATGCACTGATAAATAATCTACCCTGTTTCTACAGATTTTCGAAATACATGTGTCACATCTCACCCATGGAATATTATTTCTTCTCCCCATTTTTTTTCATTTTTTTTATTTTCATACAGGACAAAACATAACAAGACAATATGACAGACACATCAAAACAGTATTTGCAGTTAGTTCTGCCTACCCCCCAAAGGTCCACACTCCCCCCTATTGGATTGTCTCCCACAGTTGAGCTAAATACTTAAATTTATGCATGCGACCTTCCTTCATATATACATATTTCTCTATCTCTAATTTCCTCTTCAGTTCCACCATGAAAGCCATAATATCCAAGTCATTTGCATAAAATAATTTCTGCCGATGCACAAAGGATTTAGCTTGTAAAATTACATAATTGACCATCCTGGTTGAGGAGGCAACACCATATCTTCCAAATATAACCTCTTTTTTAGTAATCTTTAAGAAGTTGTCACTAAGGACATTTTTCAGCCATCTTGTTATGGCTTCCCAGAAAAAAATGTGTGCTTGTTGATACTTTCGATATCGCTCTTGTCTTGCTCGCTCATTGGTCATTTTTCACATGACGTCATTTCACTAATGTATCCCACTAGAGCGATAAATTTCATTTTTCTGCATTCTCGCCCGAATACAGTCGGCCAATGTTAAGCCTATGGATTTTTTTTTATTAGGGGTAGGATAAACAGACACACTACTAGTTTCACTTCATGTTGTTGTCCTACCAGTCACTCCGCCAAGTCTACCCTTCTGAGCTGCTCTTAAACCCTCAACAACGCAGCGGTAAGGCACTGTGCAGCTGCAACCACCTTTCTCTTTCAATCCCAGCAGTGGTAGGCTCACTGCTATGTCTAAGGCCAGTCATTCTCATACCATATCTAAGTGTTGTGGGGACTACAAGAACACTCTCCTTGGTAAACAAGTAGGGGTCAGATCTCTACCTAAACTCATCTCATAGACTCGATCACCACTCTTATGGTGTCAAAACAATAAGACAAAGCTGAACCTTGAGAAATTCTGGAAAGGAGACCCAAACCTGTCTGACAACCCGATTATGTACAATGCATCAAAAAAAAAAAAATTTTTCTCTTTTCTTTTTTTACAATGCATTAAAATCATATGTATTTATATCATCAAAGAAGACAGAATAAATGGGAAATTTAACCTAAGGACTACAACTGTGTTTGTGAAGGTCTATTTGATTGATGGATACCGAAGAACACCTTATGTCACAAATGCTAGCCCATTAGTCAATGTGACATGTGAGATAAATTCAGAAATCTATTCAAGTTTATGGTCAGAGCTTGATCCCATCTCGTTTGAATCGCTACGTAATTCACTGCACCCCTCTCAAAAGACCTTATACTCTTTAAGTGGTATTCTGTACTCTCACTATGCTCTAAGGGAGAAGAATTCTTAATGAACTAGGCACAGAACCTTGAGAATCCACTGGCCTGTCATCTGTGCTAAAGACGTACATCAATGCAACCCAAAGATTCCTATGATCTCAATGATGCCACCTAGCAGGAATACTGTGTGCCAGTGGATTCTCAAGGCTCTAACCCTAGTTCGGTAAGAATTCTTCTCCAATAGAGCGCAGTGAAAACCTTGTATACCACTTACCACTTACAGAATACCACTTAGAGAGTGTGAGATCTTATGAGAGGGGTGCACCCGTGGCTTTCCCTTGTGAATTACTAGAGGGAAACTATGTTCCGGTCAGAGAAAGTTGAAAGATTACTGCCCAGTAGGTATATATTAATATGTTATTCAAACGTGATGGGATATGAGCTGTCACTCTAAACTTTCATAGGTTTCCTCTTTAGAAACTATCCAGCTATACATCTAATTTACTTCTCATCTCCTTGACTTCCAGGCATACTTTAACTTTGAGGCACTCAACTTAATCCGGACCATTCTGACAGGGGGCGCCACCCCCGAGTTGGAGTCGATGTTGGCGGAGGGCGTGGGTCTGGTACGCGGCCAGTTCGAGCCCGAGCAGCTCACACTGCGCCACCGCTGCCGGGTCGCACTGCTTCCGCTCGAGGAGGGACTGCTGCAGCCTTACAGTGTAAGTTCTTTTTGTTTCTTTTTTTATTTGGTTGATTCGATAGTACAAGACTCCAATCTGCCATCATACCCGTGTATGACAATTTTGCTATCCTTATGAACTCTTTTTACTCTTTATGCATTACATATGCCACTTAATAGAGTTATGAAGATTGGTATAGACTCACTTTTCTCACTGTGTCCAAGTCTAAGTCACACAGACATTGCTCTGGCTAGTGATGTATCTACATGGAATATTAATCCAGTCATGTTGCATTTCAATTGCAATCACCATGGCAACAGACACCAGCAATCTTTGCGTATCTTGGCGAATTCTGTTCGTTGAATAAAAAAGATTAATAAAATAAAAAAAGAATCTGGCTTCAGGAGTACGAACTGAAACACTCTCTGAGCCCTATGAAATAGATCTGCAAGAAGAATGTCAGACACTGCCAGTGATCAATGATCGTTGGCGAAAATATGCCGTTCATCTTAGTTGTCTACATAATCTCTGCTTTGCCTTCTGAGATTACTCTGCAACCTAAAGTCATGGCATATTTTCAGTACTAGAGGGAAACTACGTTCCGGTGGGAATAAGCTACGCCTTGGGCAGTAGTTTTTCCAAGACTTACCTCGTAACTTTGACTTATTTCCACCGGTACGTGGTTTCCCTATTCCTATATACCTTCAATTGTCGGCTAATATCGATAAAAACCGAATGTCTCTGAACGTCAACCTGGGCAGTAAACGTCAACCTAGGCAGTAAACGTCAACCTGAGCGGTAATTTCAACCTGGGCAGTAAACAAAAGTTATTCCACCCCCAGCAGCGTTAAGTAATCATAGGTTGTTCGCTCATAGGTATATAGGAATTAGAAGGAAACCCACGAGATGAGAATAACTTGGTCCATACTCCACCGAGTTTGACTGCCGAGTAATCCACGAAGCGAAGCTGAGTGAATTATGTAGCGGTCAAACGAGGTAGAGTGCAGACCAAGTTATTCTCATCGAGTGGGTTTCTGATTTTATCTCACCCCGTATAACATCATTTATTGCTGGAAAAACTCGCCAAATTAGCCATTGAGTATTGGGTACAATACCTTCACGGCCGTGGAGTACGAGTTCCTAACGTTAAGCCTATAGAGAAAAATACCGGGGTGAGATAATAGGCCTATACTGCTAAAGGCATTGATTTTTACCCAACTAGTAGGCCTACACACGTCTCTATGTAGTAGGTAACTATTTGGTGTGACTGTGGACAAACAGCTATTCATATAGTAGGTATATAGGAAATATGGTTCTCGATGTAGTTCCATCTTAATACCCTACACTGCACGAAAACCACTATTTTATTCAAATATACGCCATCGCGGAAGTGCATGTATTGGCTGAATATTGACTTGTTTTCATATATATGTATATATATATATATACGCCCAGGCCTTATATATGGACGCATCTTGGCTGTATTTCACACCCGGCGTATAAGAGAGGAAATATCCTCTCCCCCCGCTGCCTCCCGCCCATTTGTGTTGGTAGAAGTGCAGGTGTCCTCAGTAGGAAGCCCTCTCCCCGCCCCCCTTCCCCCCCCCCCCCTCTCAGTGAAGCCCTCTTCACTGGATGCTTATATACGCCTACAGATGAGGTGTATACACACGGGGAATTGGACGACCTTGTATACGCAAAATACCTATTTATATACACCGGGCGCATCCATATGTAAAATGATGATGTTCGTGCAGTGCTATATGTTAAAACATCTGCGAGAACCTTCTACACTATACATGGCAAAAATAGAGATCAATGACTAACTTTAAAATTATGTTCCTCTTTGTTTACAGCCTCCTCCACCGATAGAGGAAATAGACACGGTATAAAATTAAGGAGATAAAGCTTACCTTGTCGCATCATGAACATTGACTTGTATTGGTCCCATCCTTGCCGACCTATCTCTAACCTCTCTTCTAACTAACACTGTCACTGACTTACAACTTTGATTCAAATATTTACAATCGTTTCTTTTGGCTGGTATGCGAATCAGAATCAAATATTAGAATGGACAGGTGATTGGTGTATTTGGTCCCTTAAATACACATGAGGTTCATCCCCAAATCCAAAGGAGGGTGTTGGAATTGTAGAAAGTATTAAAGGCATCCCTTTCTCGATTGTTCCTTTCTGAGTATGCAGAATGTCCTTTAATTGCAACTTTTCAGTCCTATGTAAATCTGTGGCAGCCTGCTAATATTATATTGAATCCTCATTATACTTTTCAATCTGATCAACTAAGTATTTTATTCATGCTTGCGGATTATTGTCATTGTTATCTTAAGGCCTCATCTGACTTTTCATATTGCAGTGATTTAAGGCGATAGTAATGGTGCTTAATTGTCTGACTGAATTGCCCTCTTTAGAATTAAGGATGGGGTTCTGCTGAATAGTTTAATGTCATGATTCTGGTGCATGAGCTATTGGTATCTATTGCCCATCTCTTATAGTGTCTGTGGCCTTTGGGTTTTGGCTCAGCTACAATACTATGTACGTCCAAAGGAACAGTTTATCATGAGAACAGACTATAGTCTTTCCTGGTTACAACCGTGCACCCACTGCCGCCGATTCACCACGATAGATCCCCCGATGCACTACGATTAGAAATATCTAACATTATGAATATTTCTTTATTTGAATCGGCATGTCAATCATATAAGGCCTATCAAAGTGTATCAGGAGTGCAGTGGGTGCACGGTTTAACAACCAGTTCTAGACTTTCACTGAGATCATCCAGAGTGTGATTGTTATGTACTGATACATGGGCCCTGTTTTTTAGTCACGACCATTGTGTGGCCAGGAAGGCCCAAGACCAACCAGCGATCTCACGACAGTTTTGCCGACAAAAGACGGCCGGTGTGCTATAGACGGTGTCGTAGTGCGCACGGGAGATCGCCGCTAAAAGTGTCTCAAGTATAGAACTGTCTTAGGTTCTATAAAACCTCACTGTGCGTATATAGAGGATTTTTCCACTTCCCGACAGAATTAAGCGATGAAATTTTAACACGATTAAGGGATACGTATAACCTATAATCGTACCTGAACCGTTCCGAAGATATCGGCGTTTGAATTTCGTCTGCTCTAGTGGCTAGTGCACCCTCCCACCTCCCGGTACACAGTGAATGTCGAAGTCGCTGCAGAAATTAGGGTCATGTGAGCGTAGGGCTACACTGGCCACCAGAGCAGAGATTGCTATGACGAAATTCAAACGCGGCTATCTTCGTATCGGTGAGGCCGATCTTCTTCATATTTGGTATGATTATAGATTATATGTATCCCTTACTCGTGATAATTAATTCCAAAGGGAAGTGAAGTTCCGCATTCGGGACGACATGTCCATAGATGTCTTGGGGCTACGACAGTTTGGGGGACAAATTTACCCACGTGACATTCCATGTGCCGTGACCATAGCACACCTCACACCGCCCTATGTGTCGTAGAGCGCCGATAATTAGCCTACCCCCTAAACTATCGCGGCTATAGTACACTGACAGCTAAAACATATCGCCCGTAACGATACCCGCGACTAAAAAACAGGGCCCTGGTTTCTTGGCGGTCATCTTGCGTACATTATACAAATAGTACCATGGCTGAAATAATTATAAAAGGTGATTACTGACAAACGGTTGTCAAATTACTTCAAAAGAAATATTTTCTATAACAAAAGTATTATTCTTGTGCTTAAAGGCATATCCTACAATCCGCAGTGGCGCCACCTGGTGATTGATATGGATCTACCACAGACCCCTGCCTGTAAAGTGTTAAACAAAGGGTAGTGAACACCTAGCTAAATTCCTTCTCATGTCATGTTGTTAACGAGGATATTCCCCTTTACATCTAACTACAATATCTTTCTCTTTCTCGGTCCTGACAGAACATAGAGTACGGCAGTCTGTTTCGTAACGCACTGCGGGACCTGGGTATTCTGTGTATCGGGATCTACAGGTTGATCGACCCTCGTCCCTCAGCGGGCTCCTACAACCGATACGTGATCACCAACCCGCCCGGAGACTTCGACCTCTACCCCTCAGACAAGGTCAGGCTCCCAAATCACCGCATGGTTTGGTGTTTTTTTAAAGCAAAGAGAATTTGTTCATCACTTCAGTACAATCGTTGCTTATGCCCCAGTCACACTGGCGTATATTTTGGCGTTTCTTCTACGTATTTGAATTGGTGGGGACCACGTGTAATGCCCCAGTCGCATTGGCGTAAAAAACGGCGTTTTTCCGTGTACGCACGTCTACGTTCTTCTACGCATTTTGGAATCTCAAAATACGCCGCAAAACGCCGCAATACGCGGAGATGCGTAAAGGAAAGTGGGAATGCGCCGAAAAACGCCACAATGCGTACAGAAGCGTAGATAAGCGTTGAAGAACGTTGATGAAAGTTGAGAAGCGTACTAAAACGTAATGCCCCAGTCACACTGGCGTAAATTTCGGCGTTTCTTCTACGTATTTAAATTGGTGGGGACCACGTATTAGCTACGGATTTGGAACGTATCTGTTTGCGTTTCTTTAACGTTTTAGTACGCTTCTCAACGTTCATCAACGGTTCTTTACGCTTCTGTACGCATTGTGGCGTTTTCCGGCGCATTCTGACTTTCTTTTACGTATCTCCGCGTTTTGCGGCGTTTTACAACGCATTTGTAGATTTCAAAATGCATAGAAGAACGTAGACGTGCGTACACGGAAAAACGCCGTTTTTTACGCCAGTGTGACTGGGGCATTAGGTTGCATTTACAGTTTACACATTCAACTAAGCCTGGTAACAATTCTTTGTTGTGTGTTCACCTTTGCTCCTTTATTCCCCTCCTTTTGTCTTATGTTATTTGTCTATACTATTTTCCTCCCCTCTTAAGACCCATCCCCTACAAGATGCTCCCATTGATACCAGACTCCTGGGTACTTCTCTTATATGGTTTCTACTAGCTAACACCTTTCCTAGTTTTGTTTGGTTGATTACCACCCTTTGTTTAGTTGCTCATACTTATTAGAAAGTCTTTTCCAAGAGTCATGCAGTTCTAGATTAACCGCATGTCAGAGCTCAGGGAAATCCCTGAAATCAGGGATTTAAAAAAAAAAATCCAGAAATATACACCATATCAATGATGGCAGCTTTCTCATTTTCCAAGGAAATCCTTGTTTTCATTTTTAGTTTATAAAAAAATCTTTTCTTGTGTAAATTAATGAGAGAATAAATTGTGCCTTATTCACATCAGTAAACAGTGGTTGAAACCTGCCCAAACACCAAGGCATCATTCCCTGGAGAATGACGATGTGTTTTCAATGTTTTCTTAGTCTCTCTCTGAGGCAGTAAACTCTACATGAAAAATATTTCCATTTTTTTTATGACCCCAACTGACATCCCTGCCATATTGAGGTTTCCTGCGATTCAGTCTGTTTACAGGATCCAATGTTATCGGTTCCCGTCATTGTACAGTCCCAACCCTTGGGACACATTTCCGATATTTCTACATGGACACGCCAAATTATATACAGGTTCTTCAGTTAGAATTGGGAAAATGGTGGTTCATCATGGGACAGACGGCCGAGGTGCGGCCGGCCAGTCGGGAGCAGTTATTTTACTTACGCGGGGCGATATTAGGGAGTTTAGTAACGTCTGGAGAGCGTATTGTCCTCAGTATTTAGAGGCCTTAATGAAACCTCTCTATGTAAATCCCATATTATTTGTAGAACCCCCTACACTTGGCTTCCTTGTTAATGTGTGCATCATTACTTCTATGAACTTCATTGCTTTCCCTGACAAACTGCCCATATATAGTGCATGGATGAGAATCAATGAAATCCCTGAAACCATTGAGCATGTACCATGCAAACCACCTTTTGATGCATAGCTGATACCAGAGACCAACTCCTCCTGCATGGAGTTGTCCCCCTGTATTAACTACCATATAAGGAATAGAGTAGTCCCAGTAGCCAATGACTGCATTCGGAGCAAACCACGACCTTCACCTTGACCTCCCTACGTGATATTTATAGCACCTTGGGACGGTTCTACAGTCGAGAGTTGACCTAAAATCTAATAGGCCACAACCACCCTCCCTTCCTACAATCTCCAATGCTTATATTTGGTTTAACATCAATATAACATAGAATGTAGGGCTCTGCTTGGAGGCAGATGTTACATGTTTTGTTATTTTCTTTCTTTCAGATGATACATGTTTTATTCATATTTTTTTGTCTCAGATGTCACATGTTTTGTTCATTTTTTGGGTCTCATATGATACATGTTTTGTTCATTTCTTTGTCTCATATGTGATATGTTTTGTTCATATTTTTGGTCTCAGATGGGACATGTTTTGTTAATTTCTTTGTCTCATATAATACATGTTTTGATAATTTCTTTGTCTCAGATGTGACATGTTTTGTTCATTTTTTGGGTCTCAGATGTAACATGTTTTGTTCATTTCTTTGTCTCAGATGATACATGTTTTGTTCATTTCTTTGTCTCAGATGTGACATGTTTTGTTCATTTCTTTGTCTCATATGATACATGTTTTGTTCATTTCTTTGTCTCAGATGTGACATGTTTTGTTCATTTCTTTGTCTCAGATGTGACATGTTTTGTTCATTTTTTGGGTTTCAGATGTGACATTTTTTGTTCATTTCTTTGTCTCAGATGATACATGTTTTGTTCATATTTTTGGTCTCATATGTGACATGTTTTGTTATTTTTTTTGGTCTCATATGCGACATGTTTTGTTAATTTCTTTGTCTCAGATGATACATGTTTTGTTCATTTCTTTGTCTCAGATGTTATTACATGTGTTTTCATCTTTTTCTTTCAGATTTATTGCCTCTTGCCTTTTAACACTGATGCTGCTCATCACAGACAACATGTACAGGAGTCCACAAGACTGTAGCTGAAAATACTGGACCATGGGTAGACCCTACCAGCCTGAAAACACACTCTCCCACTGCTCGCTGAACCCACCTGCCGGCTGTGTCCTCACACCTGTGCACCGCCATTGGTGGAACCTGCCTGCATTAATTTATACAAGTCCCCTGTCACATAATTCCCATCTGTATACTGGGATGACCCATGCTGCCTCAGTAAAATAAAAGTAGCCAAGGTTGCACATGAAGAATTTCCCCATTGATTTGTACCATTGTCAGCTGCATCTATCAATGCTGAGATCTCTGTGTAGCTAGCATTGTACCCATTGTACACGGATCTGGATTATTTTTCCCACGAGCCACCCCGGGAACACTCAGCACTAGTTTCCACTGAGCCAACAGAGGAGACCGGGAGCTCGAGAGGAAATTCATTAACATAAGGTTACAGGTTTCAACCATAGATCAAGGCGTTGTACCTAAACTTTGAAAGTACTCCCACATCTGTTTCGCGCTGCATCTAATTATGATATGGTCCTTTCACACAGTCAATAACTCTAACTCTGAATACATACGTACAAGGGGTTTGAATGTAAAAGAAACTATAAAGGTTCATTTTTTTAATTTAAAAAAAAAAGGTTTTTATTTATACTGGAGTAAGAAAATCAGCTTGGCAAAGTATTGCCTATCCTCCGCTGGCTCCAGTTGATAACAAACTTAAGTGGTGCCTTTGTCCAGGTTTTGGACTTACATGGCTCTTAGAAGTTCTACATCATTTTCCAAATAAGGGAAAACTTAAGACTTAACAATCAGACATTTACAAGTGATTTTAACATACCAATCATTCGTATCTTATTAAACAACATGTATTTCTTTTTATACAGAATGACGCCACACTAGCAGAAGAGAAATATGAATATTACGATTTAATCATTTGTCAATTGCTAACCAACCATAAGTTCACATTTAGACGCAGACTACAACACAATTATCATATATAATAAGTAGATTGGCCTATAACTAAAAACGTTAACATTGTTTCGATTAATTCGAAATATTTCATACTTGGCCAGTCAAAAGCGAACACAATTTCATCTTAGAAGAAATATTTTACACAACCAAATTCAAATACTGAATTAAGCCCCTCGCAATGTATATTGTCTTACATTATCATGCGCTAAGAATCATTTAGGTCTCGTACATATTGCCTTTACGTCGTAAGGTGCGGATCTTACACCACATCCCCCAGAGTGAGCTTACATAATCAAGAGTGACAAATTGACTTAATATGTTGATGGTTGGCCGGACCTGTGCCATCAACAAGCAAATAGCACTGGTATCCAAAAAGATCAAAATATGACATTGCTGGCAAAGTCTTTATAAATTATAGTCAACTACAGGTTGTTGAGTGTGCGTCACTGTTGTGGAAATATAGATGCTAAATACCATGTGCAGATGGACATTATGGATGGGGTAAATTCAATGGTTTAAGTTTACTTAATGCTAATTTGCACGTCTGATATTTATCAATAGATGATTAATTGTTTCAGCCATGTGTCTCATTAGAATGACGCATATTTTTCAGAGGAAAGGTAATTGTCGCAATGATTGGGTGCCTTTTACTTGTACAATGTCCATGTACAGGCCCGTTTCCATTGACCGACGAAAACGGTTTAGATTTAATGAGTTCTCCATACAGCCCATTTGGTGTCAGCAGCACTGAAGGTGGTGCCTGACTGTAGATCGGTGACGGCCAATGGCAATGGGCTATTAGGGGTACTAAAAAGATCTACACCGTTTTCTTCGTCCCATGCAAAAGGGCCTTACATCGAAGCATATTTGAAAAGAGGGACTTTGAATTTTTAGATGTCAAAATGTACCCTCAATCGTGATAGACCAAAATGCAGAGGTCTGTTTCAAAGGACTGCTTGTACATTCACGGGGTGTATATGGGATCCCCGACTTTATGTGCATCTGAGAGGATAGTATGGGGATTAGGATTCAACTGTGAATCTCATTTCACATGAACTCAGTGCTAAAGAGATTGGACTAATGGTTTGAGAAATGGATTTCCCATTCGGAGGTGCTGAAACATATATCGGGCGTGCCTTTAAGTGCCTCAAGCAACTGTGGCAGTGCCTGGATTAGATATGGACGTGCCCGGATGAGATTTGATCACGTGACTGTGTCCGCGTGCCTGGATGTGCCTGGAAGTAGGAAACACGTACTGAATAGAATAGACCTAGTCGTATGAAATCATGTGGATAAAGGTGAAGACTTTTAATTATCCTTTTATTTTTTTAAATTTCAATGAAATTCAATGTCTTTATGGCCATCATTTCTTAGTAATAAAAAAAGTAACTTCCCTTTTTTTGCAAAGAAGCAGGAGTGATAAAATCGGCAATATTTTCATTAAACATTCTATGGGTTGGGAAAGTATCTGAGCATCTGAGAAGGGATATGTGGTAGAATAGAGATAATGTATTTATCCCGTCACCCATAGATTAATGGTTAACAGGTATAGCCGTTGTACATGAATACATTTCTCATGCTAAAGATGCGAAATTCACTTGGATATGCCTTTAAAGGATTCTCGAATTCTGCAATTCTGTATTAAATCAAATGAAGCACTGGAACCCTCACTGCATTACCCTAACGATTACTACATAAAAACAAATATATGATTTACAATTCCTAAACCTGCTTGAAAAACCGCTTTTATCTGAAACCAGTCTATATTGTATTTATTATCCACCTTTTTTGACAAGTGGCATGTCGATATCAGTTTGTTTTAGTTATGCACTATTTTCCCATACGCACTATTTTTCTGTATGCGCCACCCGGAGCATACAACATCCGTATGCGCCGGTTATGTCTATACAAATTCCCTATGTGTTTTCTATGTACACTTTGTATTAGGTGGATAATAAATATATATATACATTTCTGTCTCTTATATGGTCCCCGTGTAAGTGTGATGAGAACTCATTCTGGCATGCTTGTTTATTATCATATCTCGGGCCAGTATCACCTACGTATATGGCACATAGCTATTGTGTTATGGATGTGACCATCATGCCCCCCGATGCTAAACAAAACACCAGGTGGCAGGTCCGGTTATCAATGGATTTTATTTCAAAATATTTTGGTTTGCCATAAAAGGATTTTAGCCTCATCTAACGATCATATATAGATCATAACAGCAGAAAATAGTGGTCCCCCAAATACAGTGGCGCTATCTTACAGTTTCTGTGTGCATGGTGGCAGAACTAGCAATCATGTACTCTGTGTCCTATACCCCTGGCTGCTCCTAACGATGTCGTATTTATGGCGGTATGTCACGTTACTGGGTAAAATTCCCCATATCTGGGTATACTATTGACAGAGAAAACAGGCTATCTTCATACGTCAAACTACTTGATAAAATTATTTATCGGATATATCCCTCTGCCTATGGTATCAGGAGATATTTGATAAATAGTTTTAGAGGGAAACTATGTTCCAGTGAAAGTCAAAGTTTTGAGGTAAGGCATAAGGCTTTGGCCGCGGGCAATAATTTTTCCAAGCCTTCCCGAGTAACTTTGACTTTCATTCACTAGTACTTGGTTTTCCTATTCCTATATACCTTCAAATATCGTGAAAAATGGAGATTTCTTTATCTATGATAGTCCAAGTTGCCATGGCCATCCTTCTCGAGTAACTACAACTGATATGTTTTCGTCGCGCCGATTTCCCGCCGGTTCCATAGCAACTATACAAGTTGCTATGCAGGTTGCTATGTGACGTCACAGCGACGACATAGCTGCATCGATGTATTATGTTTACATTTTGCAGTTTTCGAAATCACGCCGATTGTACCTTCGCCGATTATTCCTACTATTTAAATCCTTGGGCAGTAATTTTTCCAAGCCTTACCTCGTAACTTTGACTTATTCCCACTGGTACGTGGTTTCCCTATTCCTATATACCTTCAATTGTCGGCTAATATCGATAAAAACCGAATGTCTCTGAACGTCAACCTGGGCAGTAAACGTCAACCTAGGCAGTAAACATCAACCTGGGCAGTAACTTCAACCTGGGCAGTAAGCAAAAGTTATTCCACCCCCAGCAGCGTTAAGTAATCATAGGTTGTTCGCTCATAGGTATATAGGAATACCGCATATTCTTGACGTATGAAGAAAGTCAGTGTTCGTATATTATGCCTCACAGAAAGAAAGATTTTCTTGGCAACCCAATTGGCCCTTCCTGCTACTTGGGCATGGGATGGGGTATGATTTTATCTATCACCAAAAACGGTTATTGTTAAGGGAAGAGATTGTTTCACACCAGATGATTATATCATATTGTAACTAGTGTTAGGCATAGAGATTCCCAGGGTATATTTACCACATTGCCTGGTACCTTTCCTTGGCCGTGCGTGTTATATCTATATTGTGATGGACAGAACATCTCAATACTTGAGACATTTCTTTTGAGGGAAGACCGTAGAATACACCATATGGTGTATTTTCATAAGCTATGGATCCAGTGCGATTTAGATTTTAACATTTACAACAAGAGGTCCAGAATTGGGTAGTGACATGTTTCCTGATACCGGAAATACGACAATATACTTACGTTGTAACGGGTTGGTCGCAACCATAGCCAATGTGGTCATGTTATTTGCTCTCCATACATAAGTTCTGTTGTGGTCCTCTATTCTTGCATAAACCAGTCTGTCTGTGTGTCCACCGCTGCGGATCTCGGTGAGTGTTGATATCGATCAATTTCACATATTTAGGATATTTAAACTACCACAGTATTTCATGTTAATTTGCAAAGCCAAATACCTCCACACATCACAGTATTCACTCTCCAGTCACAGTCTCTGTAAAATCGATCCTGCATTCGGCAAGCTTGTGTAAACCAACCATCGGTTCGGAGAGTGTATAGCCCCATTCCCCTTAGTTACGGTGACTCGCTTTGATTATAGAAAAACCTGACCTGTAACGCAGTGTATACTGATCACGTTGGAATATCTGCACAATTGGGACTGAGATATGCTATTTTACTGCAAATTATGATGACATTTTAATGATTTCGGGTATACACTAAATATAGAACTTCCTACCAAGCTCGTACAAGCTGCGAACCGAGATTATAATTTACATAACCTGGCATAAACGCCTCGTCACATACAGACAGTAAGTTATCACCTCGGTTGTATCTTGTATAGTATGGTCAGGTCTATATAATTACTATATAATGACGTACCTCGTCCTCGGCATCGAAACACACCAAAACAACTCGGAACGGATTTCGTTCAGACACACTAACCCTGTATCTATATACTACATACATTGCCACTGATGTTATTGGCACCCGGATATGTTGAATGCAGTTTGGGTAGCTGAAAGAGAAAATAGTGAGGCCGCCAAAATGAGTCAAAATGAATTGGTCCAGTGGGTTGACGTGTTTTCAGTCACTTGGCATAGGTAGATGATATATTGATGAAAAGCGTAAGTAGTATAGAATTTACCCTTTGAAGGTGGCACGTTGAGATACACTTCATAAGTGACCAAAGAAGTTGTAAGGACAACTTTTACATGTAATGGTCAATTACATGGATTAAACTATAATTAAACGAAAATACATATATTTAAAGAAATTTGTATTGTTCTGTATATAGCTGCCCAATCTGACCATAATTCCTTCAGCTGGCATATATATATATACATATATATATATATATATATATATATATATATATATATATACATATATATATATATATATATACATATATATATATATACATATATATACATATATACATATATACATATATATATATACATATATACATATATATATATACATATATACATATATATATATACATATATACATATATATATACATATATACATATATATATATATATATATACATATATATATATATACATATATATATATATATATACATATATATATATATATATATATATATATATATATACAATAGAACCCCGCCCCAGCCCCGCGTAAGTGTTCTTTCATGTAGTTTCTACCACTGCTTACTAATTAATGGCAGGCCAGTTTGAGTTGGCTGAAAAGAATCAAATTCCCGACGTACACTTAAATACACTTATATATGATCGTAATCACCATTAAAGTGCCTTCTCGAAGAGATTTAATCAGATTTTTCAATCAGAAGCAATCCATTCTGCAAGTCAAAATTCCACATGCAATCAACAACAACCTCTGGCACTGACAATCGGGCATCCATGGATATATAAGATCAAATAATGTGGCGCTTGCATGTTCATTATTGTTTCCAGTAGTTCACTGGGTTGTTTTGAGTGTAAAATGATACTTTTAAATACATGTGTTTATCTCACCCCAGGTATTCCCCCCATAGATCTAACATTGGGCACTCATACCCAATGCCTATGGAGTATTTGATAAAAAAATACGCAATGGGGGATTATGTCACAAATGTTAGCTGATTAGTCTATGTGAGGGGTGAGATGAATTCAGAGACCTATTCAAGTTAAAGGTAAGAGCTCGATCCCATCTCGTTTGAGTCACTATGTAATTTATGTGCCTTTGTCTTGTGAATTACTACGCTATTCAAACTCGAAGGGATACAAGCTCTGACCGTAAGCTTTCATCGGCTTCCTCTATAATAATCTATAGCATGGTTATGATTGGTGTTACGATATAATTCTATGATGAGTGATCCTGATGACATAGTATCACTATATGTAATACATATGGAATACCAGATGACGTTAAATAATACATCTCATATTCCCCCAGTGGTGCCTTCAAGCATCATGAATTATTCTAGATGGTGCATTTAAACAATTCATGTCATATAATATCACATAGTACCATGCTTGACTAAGGTATTTAGATTTACAAGTTATGACCTAAAAAGACTAGGATCCGTCAATTGACAATCGTGCTCCAAAGAAAACATGAAATTTTAGACGATCATCTTTGTATTTATATGACAGATGAAAAACTATCCGACATTCCGCAAATAGTTTAGTTTTGCCGTGAATGTTATGATAAATGCAGCAACGTTTAATTGTTTTGAGATTTTGTAAATCAACTGTGTAAATAGTATTGCAATTGTGATGATAAGAATGAAATGATACATTATCATATATGTATTAATTGTGTGCATGAGAGATATCACTATCCCAAAGGTTGTATCATCTGAAGAGATTTAATATCATGTAATGTGCTTATGTATTGATGTTTTCAGTAGTTAATAGGGATTGTTTGTATAGAAGGAACCCATACCAATAGCGTTACCAAGAATGTACAATGATAATGTATGTAATACATGTACGACAGCTTCTGACCGAAAATGAATAAATATATACTGACAGTATAATAAGACATGTATTTATTTATTTATTATTGTCATGTACAATAAATAAGGCCTATTCGTATAGACTAGCTAACACAGTGACAAGAAAAGAGAATTTGGAATATCTTCTATAGTTAATGAAGAAGAAAGATAGCCATACACAGATATGTATTCATAACATATATTATAACAAAGCATACAGCTACATAACAATTCTCATTAGGGCTAACTGAAGAGTTGGACTTAATGCGAAACTGAGCACGGTCGTTAGGGACTCACTCCTGGTTACTAGGGACTCCTCCAACCCGTTCCAGTCACGTGTCCCTCACGTGGTCACCCCACGCCACCCCGCCGACGTTCACTTCAACACTGGGCAGCCAACGGAAAGGAACCACCCACCCTGCCTACAAAAACACTTCAGTCTCTCACTTCATTCTCCATTACTCCGTAGGGCTCATCAATAGCTCCTGAACTATCTCTTATCTCTAATGTATGTTATGATGGACCTCTAAAAGTGATCTCGTATCTACTCTACTCAATAAATTTTATGTCCATACCCATGCTTTGTGTTGTTCATTAGCACACAATCACATTCACTTCTGTAGAGTTCATATGAGACAAGTCCTGTTGGTTATAGCAGTACTCAAAGTCTATGATTTCTCTTATTGTCCAATGTCTCCTTTACTTGTGGATTTAGATGATCCAAAGCGGTGGGATATGGTGGTAGCAGTCATCAGTCTCTGTTCCTCTAGTGCTGTGGTGATAGTACCTTGTGGAGAAGCCCAATCCTCAATAAAGGCCTTTATCCTACCCCTAATATAAAATCCCATAGGCTTAACATTGAGATTCCGTATGCTACGCTGACTGGCATACGGACGTTTGTATGCTACTAGGGGCATACGGAATTTTGCTGATTTTCATTCTTGATTTTGATATTAGAATATTGTAGAGAGGGGTAGGATCAAATCAAAACCTGATTCGTTTTAATCTTGGCTCCCGTATGCCACTCCTGGCGTTTGGTTCCGGATACCACTCGGCTCTGCCTCGTGATATCACTACGCTAAACGCCAGTCGTGGCATACGGGAACTAAGATTAAAACTCATCCGGTTTTACGATAATGTAGCCTAGAGTCCCATAGTGTTCCAGCCTCCTCACTGCATTGGTGGCAATGCTAAAGCCCTGTCTCCACTGTGCGATCCAAGGTGCATAGGTACGCCCAGTCTAAGACTGGAGGTACCTTCAGGATTGCAACGCGGCAAAATGCACAGTGGAGACAGCAAGTTTCCCTCTAGTCTGAGACTGGGCGTACCGGTGCACCCAGTCTCAGACTGGAGGTACCGCATCTACAAGGGATCGCAAGCGTTTTTGAATATCAAACATGTTTGATATTTGGTACCCCCATTCTGTACCTAGAATCGCAAGCGCTCCAGTCGCAAGCGGGGTTGTCTCCACACAGAATCGATGTTATTTTGCGATCCGAGGTACATGCGACACGCCAAGCAGGTACCTCCAGTCTGAGACTGGAGGTACAGGATCGCAAGCCCCCTCAGTCGCACAGTGGATAAAGGCCTTTAGCAGCCTGGAGATGTTGATGCGTCGGTGTCTGGGTTCAAAGTGAGTCCTGAGTGGACATCTGCTCCTTATATACACTTCACCAGTGTATACCTGTCCTGTGGCTATTGACCTCTGCTCAGTGTATCGTAAATAAATCATATTCACAGTGGTGAAAAATATCATGTACGGCCCAGTGTGACATGTACGGCCCGCTATGCCACTTTAGGCGTCGAGCCGTGAATGCGTATCTAGAGCAAACATAGGAAAGAAAGCATAGAATTAAAATTGATAAACCGGAAGTATTATACAGGAAATTACGCAATGGTTTTTATGAATATATTCATGGTATCAAAATTATCAAAAACTGGCGAGCAGGGGGGAACATCTACATATAGGGACAACAGGGTTTTATCAGTATGAACGGTCCAGCTCTGAGTGTCCAAATTCAGGGATGTCAGAGTTCAGGGAAATCCCTTAAATCAGGTTTTTTTATGAAATACATAAATATTGTCCGTCCTCACTATTTAAAAGCTTCAAAAGAACCTGTGTATGTCAATCCCTAATGTTTCAGAAACTCCATATACTTATTTCCCGATAAATGTGTTTATAAGTACTTCCATGATTTTCAGGGTGTCCCTACCAGCAGTCGCTCGCCGATCGCACGTCTTTTCAAAATGTTCCCTAGAAAGCTCCCCATAGATAATGCATCGATAAAAATCCATGAAATCCATGAAATCCTTGCAGTGTTACCACACAAACCACCTTGAATGCATAGATAACACAAGGTACCAGTTTCATACTACAATCTCCCTTTGCACATATTTGGTTTAACATCAATAGGACATGAAAGGCATGGCTCTGCTTGGAGAGCACATACCGTGGTACCAATCCTACTCACCAGGGGACACAGTTCTCAACGTTTTCTAGTTCCCAGTAAGCTTGTTCATTGCAGTCTTGTTGTTGGGGGGGAGGGAGTTTGTCCCAGATAATAATTTCAGGGATTTTCTTCAAGGGCTGCTGACATCCTTGCAAATCGTACTTCGAACGGCGATTACAGGTAATTCCATATCAATCCAAAACATTTGACGTTGTATAATGAAGAGAACACAGACCAGGCATGAGATAAGGCGGGAAAGTATCACGTGACAGCAGAATTCATAAAAAAACAGATCAAGGAAACTATCTCATACTCATTAACCCCACACACACCGATCATACTATACAACATCAACACATCATCTTAAAAACTTTTCTTTCCTAGGGTGGTGCGTGTAGGGCATCTGTCCCCTACAACACTACGTGTTGTCCTCGGTAAAATCTCAATTTTACTTCAACTTACCAGGTAAGTCTCCCAAAATTCTACTATTTTACCTCGGCACAACACTCAAGTGTTTCCGGGAACCGATGAGAGATTTATAGGTTATGTTGCCTTGAGATGAGATATGAATGAATACTCACGCACAGACTCGTAAATAGGCTCCTCCCGCCTAACGGGCCTAGGGGCAAGTATATGCCAGTCACAGGTTATATCCCCAGCCTGTTTTCCCACTTTATTATCCTGTAACTATATATACATACACTAACCTACACCTTTTCTGTTCTTCGCCTTCGGTAGATAGTGAGCTTATGTCCCAGAAAATGCACTTCAGCTTCTCTCTATGAACTTTCTTGATCATCGCAAACATAGCATACAAGATAACACGCTCTAAACTGCCGTAAAGTAGCCATACTATCAAGAGACGTCACGAGTTTGAGTCTGAGTTTATTTATGCCATGCATTTTGTTGGCTCCATAATTTCACGAGTCAAAGACGAGTGACATTACAAAGCCAACAAAATGAGTTTCCATAGTTTTGCAGTATCAGAAAGTAGTGGCATAAACAACACTTTATGTCACACCCGTGAAATAAACAAATCCAATGTTAAGCCTATGGCGTTTTTTATTAGGGATATGATAAACGATTTCATTTACCTTATCAGTCTGATGAAAGTCTTACAAGACTCACCATAACACAAATGGAAGAGTTTCTGGGAGATGTTTTAAAAGATGAGCTGTTCAAAACGAACATGCTACAGGACCTTCTATAATATGTTCATCTAATCTTCGTATGCATTGTTATCAGATCATGCGCACAATGGTGTTGGACAGGAAAACCTCAACACCAACCTGACATTGACCAAATACGGACTTTTGACACCAGATGGCGTGGGGTCGCCCTCGCCAGTGTCAAACAGTCGTCTGGTTTTTGTCAGGTCCACTCTCCCCCCAGATCTTTCGCGGCACTAGCGCTAGCTTAGTCTCTGCCCCAACCCAAACTGTTCCCTGGGTATCCACTAAAGACTAGGGAGACCAGCGAAGATCTCAGATTCAAAACAAGGCAACTGTCAAAAGTTATACAAGTCAAACAACTCACATATCATTAGTTAGGAAATATAGGAATTGTTAAATAGCGATGTTCAGGAGCGATGTATACAATTGTAATATTGGACTAAGTTTGAATGGCATTTCTATTATCCAAAATAAAATGAATTAGAGCTTAATTCTAATGTTTAAATTACTGTAAAAGAGAGACGATTACATAGAATTACCCAATCTCACAATCATACAAGACCACGTGAATGGAAATATGTTGTGCAAAGCTACTATATACTGAAAATGATATCAAAGAGACATAAACTGGCAGTTCCTTGAGACCAGTTTTCAACCTGAGGACGCCCCAGTCTAATACTAGATGCAAATAGTATGTTCATCATTGATGAATGAGCGTGCAATCATAAATGAATAACAATTAAGAGATTAAGGTAACATTCAGTCAATGGATAGTATTTTATAACCCACTTGCACCCAATCAACTTGCCATTTCTTCAACTGCCTGAGTCTAGGATCCAAGTATATCAACCACCAGTGGGTCAATGAGGTATTTCAGTCTTGAGTGATTGGTCATGGCAAACTTGGCACACCTCTAAACCCTGAGACACTGGTTCCCTGCTCTGTTCTCACTATTACAATGAATACCATGCAGATAGTAAAGGGATAGATTTCTAGAAGCAGGCTGGAAGTTCAATATAACCACTTTAAGCTCTAGGCCATGTACATAGCACGTGTAAGCACGCTCTAAAAATATTTTTAAAAAGACCAAACAAATCAAACCTCCCACTGCAGGAAACTAACCACTTTATATATGTCTACGCCCGGCATATATGGGTATGCTTTTACGTACACAAGGTTGTCCTATTCCCCGTGTATATATGCCTCATCTGTAGGCACCTGATTCATAAATACGCCTGATTCTGTTGTATTTACACCACTATCCAATAGTTTCAATCCCTGCCAGTTGGAGACACCACCGGTGGCATATTTCATTTTCCATTAACCATCCAAGTCTGTATAATATGAAAAATACAATCTTATATTACCAATTTATTTCATAAAACCTTTATAGAACCTGATTGGGTATAAATTGATAATTACACATAATTAACCCTGCATTATGTTGGTTTTTTACCGTTTTTCTAATAGATTTGACTTTAAAACACCATTTATATGTGTGGTCAGTCTAGGCCCAGTATATAATGGCCCTGTTCAAGCTTATAGTTGACTCTTAAAATCATCTTACCCTAGTCTAACCCTGGCCGCTGCCCAGCCAACCCATCCCCCTGATCCCGACTCCGACTCCAACCAAGGCCTGTGTGTGTTGGTATAGGTGGTCTCAGTGCGAAACCCTTGTCTCCCTGCCCCTCGCAGCCACCCTCACAGCCACAGGGCTTCAGTGAGAGTGTAGGGGTAGCTGGGGCGAGGGTTACTCACTGAGGACATCTTATACCTCCACCAACACGGGCGAGAGGATAAGGGTGTGTGTGTGTGTGGGGGGGGGGGGGGGGGAGGCTGGGCTTCGCCTTTTTTATTTTCTATCAGTACACATACGCCCGGAGTATAAATGTCGGGCAGAGGATATTTCCTCACATATACGCCAGGTGTGAAATACAGCCAAGACGCGTCCGTATTTAAAAGGAAATAGTCTTGTATACGTCTCATATGTTGGCGTGAAATATGGGCGTATATATATAAAAAAAACTAGTGGTTTTCGCGCAGTGTCCAGAACTTGATATCATCACTGTAAATGTAGAAAAAACTAAATTCCAATTTTCTCTGGATTACAAATTCTTTGAGGGTGTATTTTCTAATAATGAATAACTTTGAGGCCCGTAATCAATGGATTTTAATGGCAACTACTGCGTTTACTGTGGCCCCAGTGGGACTTCGTTAAAGATGCGCAATATTAACCTTCAACCCATATCACCTACTAACATAGTCATAAACTAATAGATTTACAAAATATCCAAAGGAGTCGGTAGGCCGGGATGCCAGTTTTCAATATATGTCTCTATTAAAATTCATGTTTTCATTTTCAGGATAAAAAGATAATTCCCCGTGTGATACTAATATATCAACTGCTAAATTACCCGATTCAGCCACAGCCCATAATTCCCCACTGAAGTCACCCACTGATCCCAGTAAAAACTTGAACTTTCCCCCCTGATAGACCACTATAATGTGTATGTAATTATAATGCATAAACCATGTATTCCAATAAAAAGTAGTTCAATGTGTTTTCTGACCCCAACTGGCAATCCTTGTTAGGGACCAGCATGAGGAGGACTTATCATTATCTCATCCCTGGTACAAGTCTAGCCATATGAATAACGTTAGACAAAAATACTCGACAATCATCCCCATAAAGTGAGAATACAATGTCTTGGTCGTGATGGAGTGAATATGAGATGATGTCATAGGCGATTGACCAATCAGGAGCCAGGACCCCGTTGAATAATCTAGGACCGTACATAAAGACCCTTTTCTGTAACTCGTACAAATATTATTATTTAATGATATTTCACTTCGTTCGCTAAGGCAGTATTAACCACCCATAAGGTCGTCCATAAATGTTGAATAAAATTGGTCCGCAGCGTCCCTGGGTCTCTATGGCAAACAGAAAAGGGTCTACATGTGTGATCCTATTTTATCAAACAGGCCACGGGATTTCAGAGGGAAGACAGGACAAAACAAGAAATTTCAACGTCCCTAATAGTGAAAGGGGTGAGATAAATCCAGAACCGCACTCAAATTGTAAAATAAACAATACTCCACTCGTTTGAATGGCCCGTATTTCTCACTTGGCTCTGCCTCGTTGACAATTGTGGCCCATCCAAACTCGTGGAGTATTGTGTAAGTATATGATTCTCGATGCAGTTCTATAACACTTGTTCTACACACACACAATACTATTATGACCGATGTGCCTTCGTTCCCAGTCCCGCCAGCTGTGTCGTTAGCGGGGTGTGTATGGACCCAGCAGGTCATTGTTCACGTCACAATCCGGAAACCGGCGCACTGTCAGCAAGTTCCGGCGACAATCAACAAACGCCCGCCACCGGCGACGAGAGTAAACCTCATTCTCGTTTCTCCCCCTCGTGGCAAAGCTTTGGTTGGTTCCCTCTGCCAGGCTCTGCACGAACAGGCAGGTAGTATGGGCTGGTTTGAAGGATGGCAGTGTTAGGTTGGCAGCCAACCCCTGTCTACGTTGAGCGGTAGTGTTGCTCTAGTGGTAAGTGTATGTAGGGTGGTTGTGGCCCACTAGATTGTAGGTCAACTCTCGCCTATAGCAGCATGGAGTTGTCCCATTACACTAAGTCTATATAAGGAATAGAGTAGACCGAGTAGCCAGTGACTGCATTCGCAGCAATCCCCGACCTTGACCCTGACCTTCTTACATGATATTTTCTAGCGCCATGGGACAGCTCTACAAGCAAGAGTTGACCTACAATCTAATGGGCCACAACCACCCTCGTAGAGCTGTCCCAAGGCGCTAGAAAATATCATGTAAGGAGGTCAGGGTCAAGGTCGGGTTTTGCTGCGAATAGAGTCATTGGCTACTCGGTCTACTCTATTCTTTATATGGACTTAGTGTAATGGGACAACTCCATGCAAGAATGGCAGGGGTAGCCTGCAAGCCTGGCCAATTGACACTCATATATTAAGCCAGGTAACTTCCATCATTTTTCTTATGCATTACGGGACTGCATTCAGCAGGCAAAATCTGGTTTTTTTTCAATAAATGTTTTCATAAGTTAGTGTAGGGGCTTAGCTTTTTCAGCACCTTGACCCAACGCCTTTTGAGAATTTGTGTTCCCAACTAGTGCTACGGAGGTTCAAGCAAACTACAACGGAGTGGAAGAAATTTAAAACTACTATTTTAATAAATTATCTTTGATCTTTAGAAACGTTGTCATAACATATCTTGTATTGTCCTCTTAGAGCAGAACAATCCGAAATTGCTATGAGCAAATGATAAAAGTTGAATATATATTCTAATATCGACCAAAGTCTTCTATAAAGAGGACACCACAAAGACCACAATAGGATTTTTAATCGCCCTTTCTTTTAAAAACTCACCCACGATCTTGTTTCACAAGTGACCAATATACAACATATTTGACAACAGCATACTGTAGAATGGAAATACCAACACTGGGCAAAGATGTACACCCAGTTACGTATCCACAATATTGACTGGTTTCGGATACAAGCGGTCGTGTGCTCCGAGGAGTTGACTCAAAGTTATATCCGAGTACATACGAGAATATTCAAAGGAGCATGCAATCACTTTTATCCAGTCGATATTGTATTCATTATCCACCTTATACTGACAAGTAGCATACCGATATTAGTTTTCTAAGGGCACTTTGTACTAGGTGGATAATAAATAGACAATATTGACTAGTTTCAGATACAAGCGGCCGTATGCTCCGATGAGTTGACGCACGGTAATATCCGAGCGTATGCGAGGATATTGCACAGAGTCACCTCCGAGGAGCATAAAACCGCTTTTTATCGGAAACCAGTCTATATCGTATTTATTACTCACATTTATTTTACTAGTGGTATGCCAATATAAGTTCGTTTTAGTTAAGCCCTATTTTTCTGTAGGCGCTATTTTTCTGTATGCGCCCCCGGAACATACAACATATCCGTATGCGCCGGGTATGTCCATACAAACTCCTCATGTGTTTTCTATGGACACTTTGCATTAGGTGAATATATCTGTATGCTCCGGGTATGGTGATACACACCCCCTAAGTGTTTTCTATGGACACTTTGTACTAGGTGGATAATAACAGAATTACCAAGCTTTCTCCCCGAAATCGGTCTTTTCTATATCCTGGAAGCTCAGAAGAGAATTCCTCTAGGACGAGGCACATCGGATTCCTCTCATGATATGAATCAGAGCGACTCTTCCTAGAACTTCGATAATTACCAGAAATACTGCGGAGTGGCGAGACTGCTGGCGGTCGTATTGACATGAGGCCCTCGCGTGGATAACGTGTTTATCAGGCTTCAATAGTCACCCTCATCGGGAGGTCTACAACCTAGTCCGCATCCCAGGGATTTGTATGGCAATGACCGGAGAGCGGACAAAGGACCCCACCCAACAGCCAGCCCACTCTTTACCATGGCTTAAAGGCATATCGGATAATTTGTCTTGGAAATTGGAACCTGTGTCATTTTCCTGAGAATCTGATATGATGATTTCAAAGTGCTGTGGAACACATATCTAACTTAAAAATCGAGGGGGATCTTGCTAGTTTTTGATTTAGAGATTAATATTTTGATATCATATTGGAATATATAGAAATTCTGAAAGGTTTTTTTTATAGTCATTTTCTTCAAATGTTCGCAGAATGTATAGTACTACACACTTACGTTTTAAAACTATAGGTCACCATCCTTGCTTTTCAGAGAATTGAAAAAAACCCGAATTATTTCAGGGCATTTCCTAAATACATATAAAGCAAATGAAAACGAGCATATTTTACCTATTTGGTTTGGTCAAAACAAACAAAATAAACTTTGATCATATAGTTTTAGAATATGCCACATAGAACTTATTCAAATGCATAGATGTGAATATTAAAAAATCACCAGGTGGCGCCACTGCGAGTTGTACGATATGCCTTTAAAGGTTCCTGCGTTTCCTTGAATTATGGCAAAGACCATGGCTTCATAGCTGGATCTACATCGGAAAATGGCTTCTCGCTCTGGTTGTATTCTTCAACTCAGAGGCCATTCATCACTAACTCACGACAACATTTTTCTTGCAGGCTTTGTGAGTATGACACTATCAGTCGGTGGTTCTGGGGGTAAACTGATATAGGTGTAATAGGTTGTGGTCCATTTTGATGAATGACGGATGCTGACTGTGTACGTGTATCCGGTTATCTCTAAATGTATCAATAGGCCAGTTTCCATTTGCTTATTTTGTGTACCGATACATCTATCACTGTACGAAAACCACCATTTTATTCACATGTACTCCATCGCGGAAGTGCATGTACTGGCTGAATATTTATATAGAACTGCATCGAGAATCGTATAAATAGACAATACTGCATGAGTTTGGATGTGCCTGCATCGTCAACGAGGCGAAGCCGAGTGACGATTATGGCACATCCAAACGAGTGGAATATTGACTATTTTACGATTTGAGTGCGGTTCTGGATTTATTTCACCCATTTCTATGATGTTAGATAGTATCAGAATATCAGAACAGCTTGAATATACCTAGCGAATCCATTATGACGTCATCTCAAATTCACTACGCCAGGCCGTGGCGTAGTATCGTCACTTTACGGGGGTGATCGTTGAGTATTTTTTCCTAATGTTATTTCTATGGCGAAGCTTGAACCAGGGGTGAGATAATAACTTGTTCTCATATATATACGCCTAGGGTTTATATATGCGGACGCGTCTTGGCTGTATTTCACACCCGGCGTATATGAGAGGAAATATCCTCCCCCCCCCGCTGCCTCCCACCCGTTTGTGTTGGTAGAAGTAAAGGTGTCCTCAGTAGGAAGCCCACCCCCCACCCCCGCTACCCCCGCCACCTCCTGCCCGCTCTCAGTGAAGCCCTCTTCACTGGACGCTTATATCCGCCTACAGTTGAGGCATATATACACGGGGAGTAGGACGACCTTATATACGCAAAAGTCATACTTATATACGCCGGGCGCATTCATGTGTAAAATGATGGTTTTCGTGCAGTGTATCGGCCACCATCGACCGACATTTAAACCTTCTCCTAGAAATCGGTAAGTGGATATAGAAAAGTAAAAATCGGCGGTTGATTCCCGATTTTTACCCAAAATCACTATTTATTAACCCTTTAAGATCGGCCGCCTATGGCAGACCTACACTCTTAGGGACGGCTACTAGTGGCTATGTAGAGTTGTAGGGGACGGGGGCATTGTCCTCTGAATTTGAAATTCGAAGGTTGATCATGTGATATAATCTATTATCCTTAATATTTTAATTTCTATTATTTAGAATTCGAAAATATGAGGGCACACCTACATTCTGTAAAAAATTCAAGTTTATTGTTAAAATATTTCATTATCAAAAACAATTTCATATATGTCCAGCAAATGATGCCTTAAGGCATCATCCGCCCCCAGCCGGGTGATGCCTTAAGGCATCATCCGCCCTTAAAGGGTTAAGGGTCGGAATTGCCAGGACATACAACATCCACCAAACACTAGAACCAGGCACCCCTCTCATAAGATCTCACACGCTTTAAGTGGTTTTCTGTACAAAGTTCTCACTATTCTCTATGCCCCTCTCATAAGATCTCACACTCTCTAAGTGACATTCTGTACTCTCACTACGCTCTATGGGAGAAAATTCTTAGCAAACTAGGCTTAGAGCCTTCAGAATCCACTGACTTGCCTCCCGTGCTAAAGACGTACATCTCTCAATTAAACCCAAAGATTCCTATAATCTCAATGATGCCACCGAGCGGGAATACTGTGTGCCAAGTAGAGGCTCTAAGCCTAGCTCGTTAAGAATTCTTCTTGCATAGAGCGTAGTGAGAACCTTGTACAGAATACCACTTAAAGAGTGTATGAGAGGTGATTGACAATGATCGGTATAAAGCATGAAGAATATGTACGATTTCTTCAGCTCAACAGTTTGTAAAGTCCCGGTCTATACATCCCTATTGTGACCAGTTATATTGGTTTCTATGCAAAGAGATTAAATCATCCAAATTGCCCATATTTATTAGTACCCAAATGACTGCATTAGTACAGTCACCATCTTGTAGTAGCTCCCTCCCTGTCTTGATGTTGACCGTATGACAGCCATGTAGTGAATGGCATAATTACCCTCATTATCACTCACTCTAGTTCCCGGTCTGGCCACATGGGGGCAGGGCGCTCTGACATGACACTGACACCTGAGTTGTTAGTGACATGAGCGGCCCTCCTGGCATGTGCGACAGACCGGAACGAGACTGGTCATGTGACTCCCAGAGCCAATCCCAGCACAGAGTTTACAAGCTTACCCTGAACTCAGATGCCACCTGCAGTGTGTATATAAGTGGATGTTTTATGTTGGATTAAACAGTTAAAGTTCTTGACTCATAGTAGTACATAGTACCTCTATGTTTGAGTTCTTACTCCCTTCATTTTAAAGTTCTGAACTTGGCTATTATAGCCTCAGACCTTTACAAGTTGTCATATATAAAAAATCGCCGATTTACCATAGCACGAACTCGGTTCCCGCTCAATGCAGCACGCTGATACTGAAAGCTCCTTTAAAAGAAAGGTAGGCTATTCATAAGAGAATGTATCTAGATATATCTGAGAATGCTGTTTTTGTTGTTGTAAGCTGACCTTTCTGTTGACAGAGGACTTCACAGGAAGATTTTGTGAAAGAAGTTGCAATAAAGATTTTGCATCTACAAAAGAACGTTAATGATGATATGCCCCTCTTCAGTAGAATTGTAGGTTGTGTGCATGTATTATATGATAAATAATGTTACCCTTCAGGCACCATTCATTCATATGCACATCCACAGTTTCTCTATCGCCAGCACCCGAAAGAAAATAACAATACCGACCGATTGTGCACATTTTATTCATGTCCTGATTTATTTTCATAAAATATAAAAGATCTGGTTTCGGAGAAACATCACATTGTAGTTACACCACGACAATTACAAGATTTCACAAATTGTCTTAGATGACTCAATCACTTTCAATATGTAACTACCAACAGAAACATCCTTAACCAAGCAGTAGAAGAGATATGTGCCTAAAGGCATCGGGATGCATCAGGAGGCTATTTGATTAGTATAAATCATTTCATGCTGGTGTCCATGGATCATTAAATCTTTTTAGAATTGTCTATCTTATTCATCTTGGAGTTTGGGATAGTGTTTGAAAATGTCTCTCTAGCTACCATGTCCATAGTAGCCAAAGTCCATTTTTATGGACTTATATACTCTAACAACAGAAGGTATCTACTTTCATAAAACATGTTCACAATGCTATATTTGACAGCAGACTTGACTTGATCGTTCAATGACAAAAACATTATGGCTCAAAGGCCATAAAATAAGCACCACATGTATGAAAAAACTAATACTCTTTTGACAAAAATACTCATTATTCATGTATATACATATACCTTTCTTGAAGTTCAGCAGAGAAGCTGAGATGTAGGCTCTAGCCTTGATCCCCAAGTCCCCAACTTGTTTGAAGACATTATATGCATCTATCCTACCCCTAATATAAAATCCCATAGGCTTAACATTGGGTTTCCGTATGCCACGCTGACTGGCATACGGAGTTTTATATGCCACTAGTGGCGTACAGCATTGGTATCATGTAATATTCCAAAATCGAGGAGATAGGGTAGGATAAAATCAAAACCTGATTCGTTCTAATCTTGGCCACCGCATTCCACTCCTGAAGTTTTGGCTCCGGACTTCACTCGGCTTCGCCTCATGAAGTCACTTTGCCAAACTCCAGTCGTGGAATACGGTGGACAAGATTAAACCTCATCCAGTTTTACGATAGTATTACAATATATCTTAGCCTGGTATAAACATCCACTTGCTGAACATTAGGAACTTGTTCTCAATGGGCCCATGAGTACGGTAACATATATTCAATGGGTGATAATCAGATAAATATTTGCAGGCTAAGATAATATCATTCACACGGCTGTTGCCTCGTTCATATTACTGCGCAGTCCAAGGTCAATGGCGAACGAGGACACAGACCAAACACTTGTCCATTTCTTTCTTAGTGATACTCTCTTTTTACCTCATTAGCAGCATTTCTCTGTTCATGCTACTTGAATGGGTCAGTTGCAAATTCCCAGACATTGTTCTACTATGGATGTCTTTGTATTCCTAATGATATATCCGCCACTTCATTTGCAGGATTTTAAAGACTATTTGCCAATAGTTCTGGATGTGTATAAGTGATGTTTTCTGAAGCATCTGTCGCCAGCGTCCAGGGCTGCATCCATGACGTCATATATGTCAGGCCATTCTTGCAATGTCGCTCCCATTGATCAAGGTCTGGCCCCAATTGGTGCAATTGTGTCTGAGAATACTCTAGCCACCAAAGCTCCACTACGTTAGCTCTGGATGACCGACAAGCTGTAAGGGTATGTCACCCTCCATGTATATCTTTCATACCACTTAAATCTTATTTTGTAATCTTGAAGCCATTTTTCCATGTTCTTTTTAGATTTTCTGTGTATTTTGAATAAAATGATCATGAAGCTATACTTAATAACCAATTTTATCAGCTATGAACATATCTTGGTATGTATATCGGATCTCAGAATCCAAGTAGAAAATTTCTTGGTCCAAGAGTGAGAATCCATGGACAAGGCCTGGACTCAACCATACCAACCTCTTTGTTAAAACAGAGTGGAGACACAGGTGGTGGCCAATCTAGTCGGAGACATGTGAATCCTGGTATGTGGTCAAGATTATAGGTGACACCACTATCGTAATATTTGCTGTTTCTTGTTCTTGCTCTATCACCAAATAATGGTGTTCTTCTGACGAATACGTCTACTAGGGACATAGCCATACTCATGTGGCAGCTGCCATTCATCTTCAAACGCACAACTCCTCCAGTACATCCTTTATGCTGCTTGGGCTCAGTGGTTCATCTCTACCTGGAGAGTGCCAACGCACTGTTGTTCGCTCACTACACTGGCAACCAGAGCTACCCAAAATTAGCTCTGGTCGGGTTAAATAAGCGGCTGCCTTGATACAGTAGCCGGACCTGTTTGTTACTCTCCTACCAAATTTTTCATACAACAAAAGTACTTGGTTTGAGGTGAACACAGAGGGATACCGTGTGAGATTTAACCCGACCAACCGGAGACAGGGGTTGGTTGCCAAACTATTCCCTCACTCCCTACGCTAGTTCCCCGGTCATTCGCTAGGGGGCACTGCGGGATTAGACAGCAAGGAGAGCGCGATGGTTTCTTTTCAGATTGTGTTAACTCTCAGAGTGTATGTGCCAGCCGAAGACTGTTATAAAAAAACAAGATGGAGCACTGTATGCTCGGTGACTGATCAAACCTATACTAGTTCCCCAGTCATTCGCTAGGAGGCACGCGAATACCAGCATACAGCCAATGGCGGCGGTCCACCCAGACCTCATCAATGTTTGGGCGGATGTAAAGACAGAGGGGAACTAGACAATCAATCCGCATGCAGATCTTTTGTTCCACTAGGCTTTGAAATGGGACAAAGCATCTTCTGAAATACAGGAACTCTCCATTAGACCTCTAGCAGATGTTCAAGGAACCATGGCATGCTCTGTGCCATATAATGTAATACATAAACCCAACTATCACTCCTCATGTTACGTATAAAATCAACCTTTTTCAGGTAGCCTCTTAGAGTGTTTATATCATGTCTCTGGTGGCCTTTACTGATTCGGCAAAGCCATCTCCTCGTGAGCATCTGTCAGAGCAGACATCAGTGCCGTGACGTCATATGTGTCATACCATTCAAGCTTCCTGTCTTCACGTCACGGCTTCCTGTCTTCCTGTCAGTTATCAGTGCCTCTGCCGGTGTCTCTTACGTCACACGTTCAATTCAGTAGCAGCGTCTTGTCGGTTTCCTCCTCAAACATACCCGCAGTGTGCTTGGAGAGTGTAATGGTGTAGGCGCCAGAGTGAGGCTCCTCCTGCTCGGCTGGTGGTGGCGCCACCTGGCGATAGAGTCCGGATCGAGGCTCGGCTGGCCGTCACCTGTCGTCAAGGTCGAGCGGGGTCACCATGGCAATGTGGTCGGCGTCGCCATTTTGTTTGTCACCAGCCTCGTTGTGGTGGCGGCGTTCGTCGGCGCCCTGCAGCGACTGGCGCTCCTCCACTTCCGCCGGAACCGGATCCTCGTCACCGTCACTGAAAGATGTCAGTCGGGATACTATGAATTCACGTCATAGTGACGAATATATGGATCTTGCAACTTTTTTTTTGTTTTTTATTCAGTATTGAAAGTAAGTAAGACATTTTATCTCACCCCTGGTATCAGAGGAGGTGTGAAGCGCAGCGCCCCCTATCGTTTTGGCATGGACTCAAATGACAGCTGATGCAGATTCCTATGCAAAAATAGGCTAACTAGTAACAGCTACTACATACAAACTGTTAGAGTTCTATCAAAAATCTTTTCAGATATTGATAGAGTGACATCTAATGTACTCCATACCACAATAGAGCTCCACGTTTTATGGCTGTTTGGTGTTGTGGAATACAGCCTTATTTCTCATAGGCTAGGGCTTACTAGCAAAACACAGTCCATTGTCTAGAGCTCCTTCCCCAATGCTGGCATGTTGGAAAGTGGCTCCTTGAACCCTGCCACGATCCATATATGAGTTGGGTTGCTATAGGGGGCGCTGTGCTTCACACCTCCTCTGCCCTGGTATCTTTTCTACATAGACTTAACATTGGGAACTCGTATCTAATACCCATTTAATATTTAGGGAAAATATCCAATAGGGGATTATGCCACAAATGTTAGCCCATTAGCCAATGTTAAGAATGAGATAAATTAAGAAACCCATTCAAGTTTAGTGTCAGAGCTCGGTCCCACCTCGTTCGAATCACTACATAAGTACTTCACGCAGCTTCGCCTTATGAATTGCTATGTGACTCAAACTTGATGGGACACAAGCTCAGACCCTAAACTCTCATAGGTTTCCCCTATAGTACATTCCCCGAATGAAGGCGCTCTTCCATATACAGGATCAACAGTGCAATACGTTATAAGACTGAAAAATGTGTAAACCAATAGCTAGCAAAGGAGATAGTCCTATATTTCAGATTTCTAGTTTTGTTGTAGCGGGTTTTTACACCTGTCGATTGTCGAGTCATTTCTTTGTTGGTTATATGACTCAACTATACTTCATGTTTTCTGATATTTTATGATCATACGCCTATTTCTAGAATGCTTTAACAGTTGTTATTATCTTCAGCGTAGTTGCAGTACATATATGACACAAGGTACAGACGCTACCAAACAGTGAGACAAGTCCTTTGGTTGTATACCTAATAAGTGCAATCATTCTTGAACACCACTTTTCATTTGACTTGATTCATCTAAAAGCGGGAGTGCTTTCGGTCATTTGACACGAAGGCCCTATGCTGTTAATTTCCCAATAACAGTTTCTGTACATATAAGCTTTTTCATTTGGGATTTATAAATATCATTATTATTACAGCTTTGCAATTCCAGAGGTAATATATTCCATACTAGCATTTCCTAATAAAAGGGGCTAAGGTATTAGCTATAAACAAAATGCATCCGTACCAGTTACCGAAAGTTATAGAAACTCAAGAGTTATGCAAACTTGAGTATAACCTTAATATTGTGGAGAAATGAGAAACATTGAGCTTTGACAAATACATGAGTAAACAACAACAATGAGTAGCCACCCAAGGGAGGGACACTATGGCAATGCAAGCAACAGTTGATGGTCACATTTTTCCACGGTGAATAGTCAGGGCTTAGCCATCATTGCACGGTATAAGGTCAGACTTTGACACTTTTCCATGGTGAAAAGTCAGGGCTTAGCCAACATTGCATGCTAAAATGTCAGACTTTGACATTTTTCGGAAGTCAACGCCTAGCCATTGATACACACTAAAAAGTCAGACTTTGACACTTTTCCACAGTGAAAAGTCAAGACTTAGCCATAGTTGCATTAAAAAAAGTTAGATTTAGACATTTTTCTTTGTTGAAAAGTCAAGACAGATTTAACACTTGATTGAGTTAAATTTGAAGGTGCTGACTTTTTGGGGGATGGCAAAAAGATGGCGGGTGGCTGCCACCCCTGCCTCCCCTATTCTGACGCCACTTGCCCCATGTGATTCCCTGATGAATGCCATGGTGAACAGGAAGGATGTTTATTGAGCATGGGAAAACATGCTCATATGAGTTATCTAGAGGTTAGAATGCTCACACAGGCTTCCAGCTTACTGCAGAGAACCGAACACTTTACTATCAATGTCCCAACTATAAAGGCCTGGTCAAATGAACAGGGGTCCAGTATCAAGCCTTACCATACCCCCACTACTGACTTGGTTCCTAAAAATTGATATTTTTATTTCTAGTCTTTTTGAACACAGTACGATTCACTAAGGCCTGGCGTCCACCTACTACAATAGGACTTTAGACCTACCGATATGGCACCGATACAAAAACCAAATATCAGAGACATATCGGGAAGGTGCACAATCGTAGACATATGTCCTAGACATGCCAATCCACCATGCATTGTATGGGGTTTTTATCGGTGTCTAATCGCAGAAACGTGGTCGACTGCCCCGATATTAGGTGACCTTCCGACGCGGTTTAGGTTTTTTATCGGGAGGTGCATCGTAGAGCATATCGGAGCCATATCGTAGTAGGTGGACGCCAGGCCTAAGTCAATCCTTTCATGAAATGATAAACACTTAATTATGGCTACTGTACTCTACTACTAGAGAAGGAAACTATTAGATGATAATATTGTCTAAATGGTATTTACATTTCAAATCTAATGAGACACATCTAAATACACTGTATTCAGAGAGTCATATCTGATAGGACTGATCAAAATACACTGTATTCAGACCCGCTCTGTACAGACCTGACAAACCAGTTTTACTCCCTTCAATCCTGCCATCAAGCCTTGAACCTGAGACTTGACAATAGACTTGCTGAACCCCTTGATCATCGATTTTCATGAAGACAGGGAGGGAGACACAGGGAGACAGATAATGATGCAGATGATAACAGAGACAGAAAGGAGACTCACATATGGACAGGTAAACAGACAGAGAGTCAGATATATACAGATAGGGACAGAGACAATGAGACAGAGATGCAGAAAGAAACACACAAAGAGAAATAGTAAACTGTATACACCAATCAACAGGGACAGAGACAAAGATGTAGTATGTCATACGCATGGACAGATATGGACAGAGACAAAGATATAAACAGATTAGCTGTTGCCTAAATGTAGTAAATAAGTATGGAAGAGACATACAGACAGGTAAAATGGGAAAGAAATGGTAGACCACGTATGTACTGTGAACTGACCCAATGAAAAAACAAATATATATATATATATATATATATATATATATATATATATATATATATATATACAGTACAGTAAAACCCCGCTTCTGAAATACTTCGCTCAATGGGACACCCCACTTAAGGCGACCCCACAACCACTCCATTTACTTTACTTTACTGACCAGATAGCTACACTCAAGAGCCTGTTTATATTCTGGCTCACTGCTCTCCTACCACTTTACAATGTATGTAAATTTCGAATCTGATGGGACAGACCTGACTGTATAGCATTGGAACAAACAAAACCTTGCAACACATGAGGTGCTTTCCCTGGAGAAAAAAATCCCTATGACTATGTCTGATTTGACATATCAAATTACAGTAATGAGCCTATATCATTTACAATATAAATATGTGCTTCTCTATTTACAAGTAAACCACAAAATACTCCCCAAAGCGCTAAGCACTAAAAAGGATATTTTGAAAACTGGCATATGGGCCAGACTTTGTCCCAAACAGGCAGGTTGGAACAGAGATATAAGCAGCCACAGGAGGTAAAGTGCAGTTTTTTCTGCTAGGAGAGTGATACTAGTTGCGGATCACGAAGAGAACATCAATACACAATATTACCATAATTTCGATCTGAGTGGCCATATTCTCCGCATAGTTGATGCGAAGTAAAACTCAGAGCGACAGCGAGGAGTATTACGTAGTGTCAACTACAAGGGGAATACGGCCACACAGATCGAAATCATGGTAATGTTGTATTTATTACTCACCTTTCGAGTAATTATTAGGGAAAAATCATGTAAATTTGATGCAAGCGCTCTGCATTGTTTATATAAATTAGTTCCTATAATGCCCGTCAGCTGGCCGAAAAAGCCGTATTCTCCTAGGAGAATCCGGAGGTCAGTATTCTACTCAGTAGCGATCTGTAGGCTCCATAGGCTTAGTATGGGGACTCCGTATTAGGTGGGTAATAAAGTATGATACCCTCCGGGCCCGGCAGGCCAGTTATGGTATAGAGTGATTTTTGTCATTCGGGCCCTATTGTTCAATCTATTATTAGCAGATAAGGTAGGATCCTCACTCCATCAAATGTAATAACATAGTAATGAATAATCTACATGTTTTTGGTATACTGATATTCTCCAATAAACACCGCTAGTATTCACACTCGAGAAGGGCAGAGCGATGCAACACTTACATAAAACTTATTCCATCAAAATATATCATCCTGCCAGACTGCGATGACAGATTGGTTCATAAAGGTTAAACAGAATTATGAAGCGGGTAGGCATTGAGCCAGTATCTAGGGAGAAAGTACGGCGAATAAGAGATCACAGTTCAGAGATCGGATTTGAAGTGGGAGCTAGACATTTCAATCTAAATTTTCACTGCGCTGTGAGAAGCGCATGATGCTTCATCTGAACGGAGGGCGGTAGATTAGAAAGCTGTCCTTGGGTCTCTCCCTGAAGGGTGTTGGGATGGGCACCATCTATCTCCTCTCTGTTTATTATCCTAATAAAAAACGCCATAGGCTTAACATGGGATTTGTTTATGTCACGGGTAGTGACATAAAGTGTTGTTTATGCCACTACTTTCTGATACTGGAAAAAATATGGAAATGGGGTAGGATAAAATCTAGACGCCACTCGTTTGAGATTGAGTTTATTTATGCCACTCATTTTGTTGGCTCCGTAATGTCACTCGTCTTCGACTCGTGAAATTATGGAGCCAACAAAATGCGTGGCATAAATAAACTCAGACTCAAACTCGTGACGTCTCTTGATATTATTAACCCTTTAAGGACGCATGATGCCTGGAGGCATCACCGCACAGAGAAAGCATGATGCCCCCAGGAATCACCGCACTAAAGACTGATGCCTTGAGGCATCATTGTTTAAATTTTTACAAAAATGTGTACAAAAAAATAATAGTGCAATATTCATGAAATCTTCACAGAATATAGATATGATATCAAATTTAGTATTTCTGTTCAAAAGAAACCAAATATTCATCATCATATATCCTATTATATGATTACTAACTTGAATTTTGAGTTTTAACTATTAAGTGCCCGTCCTCTAGCAGAACAAACTTCCACTAGCGCCCGTCAATAAGGGAGACGCTTAGCTACAGGCCCCCATCCTTAAAGGGTTAAATACCTGTGTGCGAATGTCTAACAAATACTGCTTGCTGCCAGGTGTGCAGTAATAATAATGTTCGTGCCCGCAGTGACTGTGACTTTATAATCAATAAAGTAGCGTTTGTTCACTAATTTGAGGTATGTAATAATAACCAAACGCCCTTACTGCGGACGAGACGGTTCTCATTCTCGGTCAGTTGTCGATTTTATATGCCCCCGATTTTATACAGCCTTCTGCCTACGGCATCAGGCTGTATGAAATCCACAACTGACCTCGAATAGGAACCGTTTCCTCCACAGTAAGGACGTTTTCTAACATTACCCACCTGATACGTTTTTGCAGGCCCCCGTATCCTCCTCTAAAATCCCTGAAATGTCACCTAGTGTGCAACATATAGTGAGAAGATCGACAGCCATGCTGTCGTTAATTGAACAACTTAATTTTGCAATACCTTAAGCCTGGAAGATTAAGATTTCACCGAGACAACAGGGAAGCCACTAACTAAATCACATCTACGTCTATACTGTGGTTAGAAATAACATAGATTCACTAGGTTTGTTTTTATTTTGGGTTTCCTATTTCTCTGAGGGATGTAGTTTTAATTCAATGATCTACAAATAAACCACAAAAACTACTTAAACGGAGCATACATTTTCAGGTCTACCATTACTATAAGATATGCATTTCATTTTAGATTTATTAAACAATTTAAGATGATAAAATTTAAGAAGACCAAACTTTTCTGTTAAACAAACCTTCAACACCAATAGTGCTCACAAGAAACCTATTTAGAACATAATGTAATCATCTAAATTGTCACAGACCAGAACTAATAAAGCATCACATTCACCAGAAAACGCCTTCTTTAATGCCTAGTAAGCTCATTTAGTGATTAGAAGGAAACTCATGAGATCAAAATAACTTTGTCTGTATTCCACCGAGTTTGGCCTAGGAGTAATTCACGAACTGAAGCTGAGTAAATTAAACAATGGCCAAACCTGGTTTCTGATTTTATCTCACCCCATATACATGATCAGAAACATTATTAAAGCCCAGTTCCCACTAGGCAATATTTGGGCATCCAGAGGGCATCCGTTAGCAACTATCAGCCAAAATTTCTATGAATTTACTGAGTCGTCAAGTGGGAATGCAAATTGGCAAAATCGTCAGCGACTATTGCCCTACCCCCCCCCCCCCCCCCATTGTTTTGGCTTGAGTCGTCAACTGGATTCCCTCTAAAAAAGGCACCAGTCTCTTGCGATTCAATTTCAAACATGTTTGAAATACATCTGGGCATAGTCGCTGACCCCCTACTGTTACCTAGACCGAGTCGCTGACTATGCCCTTCCCATCCACAGAGCCACTGCCGTTTCCCAGCGCTTATGCTCGACAGTAGTCTCAGGGGCAGGAATCGCCAAGTGGGAATGGAGCAATAAAGGCCCATTCCCACTAGGCGATTTTGCCCCTGAGACTACTGCCGGGCATAATCGCCGGGAAACCGCAGTCGCACAGCGGGTGGGAGGGCATAGTCGGCGACTATGTTCCCATATATTTCAAACATGTTTGAAATTGAATCGCAAGAGACTGGTACTCTTTTAAGAGAGAATCAAGTCGCCGACTCAAGCCCGAACAACTGGGGGTAGGGCAATAGTCACCAACGATTTTGCCATTTTGTGTTCCCACTTGGCGATTCATGAAATTCCTAGAAATTCTGGCTGATAGTCAGCGACGGGTGCCCTATGAATATCCCTTAGTGGGAACCGGGCTTTAGCCATTAAGTATTGGGTACAATACCTTCACGGCCGTGGAGTATGAGTTCCTAACGTTAAATGATACGAAAAAATACTGGGGTGAGATAAATATCACACACTATACAGTTTATTGGACAACACCAAATAAAATGGAAACGAAGAAAACCGCCTAAAAGCCAGAGAGATGGCGCCAGGCCACAGAGAAGCCGGGAATGAGACTCCCGACCCTGACATCCATACGACAAGCGAGAGAATTACTTGCCCACAGTACTTAAGAAAGCATTTGGCCATCACATAGGTCGCCATGGAGAGGAAGATGACGACCACGATGACGAGAACCCACCAAGGAAACGGCCCATCTGCAAAAGAGGAATTCGATATTTTTTGTTAGAAAAATATGAGGAAAAGAATCCATGTATACAAGAAACGATCATTTGTAGTAAGCCAATATTTCACGGTCAAGTTTCCAGGAAAGTTTCCGATTTTTTTTTTCTCAAATGAAAAATTCTAGCACTACCAACAAATCTCCAAGAGAATGTGAGGTAGACAGCGAGGATATTGAGGAAGAAATATAAAATAAAGTTTCCAGGAAAGACTGACGTTTTGATAATGCACATATAACGGGCAAGTATTGCCATAGCGACTAAGACCCATGCAGATCATGCTAAAGCTGGAGACACACCAAGCGAGTAATGCAGCGATTTCCAGAATCGCCAACACAAAATGGATTATATGTGAGCTTTTATTTCATATTTAACCTGATTATTGCTTCAGAGACGCTAGATTATTGGTGGGAGATATTATCCTAAAACTGGATGAGGTTTAATCTTGGCCACCGTATTCCACGACTGGAGTTTGGCAAAGTGACTTCATGATTTTGGAATATTACGTGATAACAATGCTGTATGCCACTAGTGGCATATAAAAATCTGTATGCCAGTCAGCGTGGCATACGGAAACCCAATGTTAAGCCTATGGGATTTTATATCAGGGGTAGGATAATACTCTGATTCGGGAGGTCGCTGTCGTCACTCTCTTGGTGTGTCCCAGCATGACTAGCTGACTATAGAGTGAAAGGGTTAACCCACGCGCTGCGCTGTGATATCCGGAGGCTTTCACAGGCATAGTACATTTCAATCTAAATTTGCACAGCGCTGTGAGAAGCGCATAGATATATATATATATAGAAGCGCTGTGATATCCGGAGGCTTTCACAGGCATAGTACGCTATGACGCCTTAAATAGATTTCTGTAATTGGTACTTTTTAATGGAATAATTCGAGAATCTTTATAATTTCTTCGCATTATTAAGGGGTTGTGGTACAATTCCACACTAGTGATAACAAAATAAGACTAAAAGTAGCTGCAAAATGACATTTTATTGGGTATAGTTTCAAAAGCGCCGGAGTAATTATATAGAACTGCATCGAGGATTGTATAAATAGACAATACTCCACGAGTTTGAATGTGCCTGAATTGTCATCGAGGCGAAACGGAGTGACGATTATGGCACATCTAAATGAGTGGAATATTGTCTACTTTACGATTCTGGTTCTGGGTACTGGATTTATCTCACCCCTTTCTATGACATTAGATAGCATCAAAATATCAGAATAGTTTGAATATACCTAGCAAATCCATATAACGTCATCTCACATTCCTTATGCCACAGCCGTGACGTAGTATTGTCAATTTAAGGGGGTGATGTTGAGTATTTTTCCTACTGTTATTTCTATGGCTAATCTTGTACCAGGGGACTAAATGACATTAGGGGGGTGTATTTCAGGGTGTGCATTGGTCAGCAGGCAGCACACCCATATAGGGTTAAAGACAAATGCTGGTAGTCGGGTGATTTCTAAGTTCTATTGGGTTTTGCAAATAACTCAGGATAATATAAGTTCCATATATGAGCAAATAGAAAAGGCAAAAAAATGGGAGGGCCATCTGAAAATATAGTGCCCAATTATTGGTGCCTATGGAAAAATGCAATATTTTGACTTTGTTGCTAAATGACACTGATGTTCTATTGCTATCTTCAAATAATTCTGGATTATGATAGTTGGGAATATACATGTACAAATGAGAAATGCTAAAAACATACTATGTCACCATGCTAACTTCTATGGGAAGGCCATTCGAAGAAGGTAAGTACTAATCTACTGGTGTCTATGGGAAACTGCTACATTTTCGTGAAACCAGATGGTAGCACCAGTGTTAATTGAGTAGAAACAGGGGGCACTTCGATACCTACCCGCATTTGTCTTTAAACAAGTGAAGCTTACCTGCAGGCTGGCACTTGGGAGGGCTGGAGCTCCACTGGCCGTTACTCTCACAGCGCAGGATGGCTTCCCCCTGCAGCACGTAGCCCTGCTCACACATGTACGTCACCGTGTTCGGGTAGGTGAACTCGCTCGAGTCGATGATGTGGCCATATCGTGGCGTCGCCGGCTCGCCGCAGTGAATAGCTGTGAAGACAAAAGAGGAACACAAACTCGTTAATAAAGTGTGTCTCAATAGAAGCGAGGACAAATGTGTCGGTGGAACCAGGTGATAAGCTGTAAGGACTAGAGACACTTTGATAAGGTTTATAACATCCCCCTGTGAGCAGGTATAAGAAGGACGTAATACAGAAGACATGGTTGAACAGTGGTATGTCGCGTTTCAGAACCAAAAGACATGTCACTGTTAGTGCCACTGTTGTGTCACTGTTAGCGATAGGGTCCACCCTCCCATATCGCTATACATCGGAAGCAGTCCGGCCGCAACTGTCCGGGTGATTTCACCCACCTTTCTTAGGAATTAAGACATGAAACTTTATCATTAGTTAGGGGAATATTTAACCGATAATCGTACTAAATAGGAAGAAGATCGGCACTTCCGATTTGCTGATATTCACGTTTTAATTTGAAACAACGAGCTAACCATTATATGGCTGTCTTGGCAGAGCCACTGTCCGTATCACACTGTAGCGCTCAATCGATCTGGAACAGCATACAGTGTGACATACTGGGGACGCCACTGCGACACTTTAACTGTCTCTGGCCGAACAGTGACACCAAGAAGGTGAGCAACAGTGACATGGCTTCTGCAACAGGAGAATACTGGTTGCTGTATTACTGCTGCTGTTGCCGCCCTTGTTTATGACGCCAGTATGTCACTATCTCTGGACTAGTGAAACGGCTGGTCCCTGTTTGACTAGTTTTGTGAGATATCTGTGACACCATACAGACATTGGGATTGTCTAGTTTCGTGACAACATAAGTAGCTGCCCTTCGGAAAAGACAGACCTCAAACATATTAATTTGACAAATCTACACATCATGGACCTGTTTCACTAGTTTCGTACAGAACAAGAACAGACAAAACGAAGTCTAATGTCTAGTCCTTATGAAACGGACACACCATCTAGACGCCATCTAGACATGTCACGAGACTAGTCAAACAAGTCCCAGACATCAATGGTCAAACTGCCTGACCCCATAAGCGAAAGTCAGTATGACATCGACGAATGGCCAAGTTCGAGAACAGTTACGTCCCCAGCAAGGACGTCCGCTTATCACTACATACAGTAGAACCCCGCGTAAGCGGACACCCTCCGTTCCGGGCCAAAGTGTCCGCTTACGCGAGGTGACCGCTTACACGGGGTTAAATTAACATTTAATATAGGGAACCGTTCCGACCAAAGGTGTCCGTTAACGCGGGGTGGCCGCTTACGCGGGGTGTCCGTTAGGCGGGGTTCTACTGTACCTCAAATTGATAAAAAAAAGCCATGTTAATGATATATGAAGCTACAGTCACAGCGGGGCGAACATTATTAATACTGCACCCCCAGCAGCGGTCAGTATTTGATAGACATTCGCACACAAGTATATAATAAAAAACAATGCGTCTTGGTTGTCACAAAGTAAAGCAGAGTGAGATTACGTAGAAAACCAAAATGAATTTCCAGTTTCTATGGATCGAGTGCAGTTCGGATTTTAGCACATCCCTATCACTGACTAATTGGTTAATGTTTTTGACACCCTTACCCATGGAGTAATGTTCACAATACTCCATGGGCGTAAATTTGATACTGCGAGCGGCAATGACGGTGATTTGTCATCGATCACTTGATGAGCATCTCATCTTCTCATTGGTCGTTGTCAGTTTCATTTGATCATTCAAACACGGGGAATAATTTGGAATTATCAAATTATTCAATTGAAGGGAACAGCCAGACTACTCATATAACTCGATTTTTGGTTTACCATTGTTGGTGCCACTGTTGGTGCCACTGTTGGCGTCTTGCCTCTCGCTATAAGCCATGGACTAGTGAAACAGCACCCAGAGCTACACAAAGTTAGCTCAGGGGCCCGTTTCAATAGTCTGTAGGACGTCCGTTATTGGGTATAGTGACACGATAGCGACAGGTTGCGTTGCAGTAGTTTAGTGACAAGCCATTCCGGGAGTCCATGTTACAGACAGGCGCTAATAGTGGCTTGTACCATTTCAGAAGTGGGTGTCCAGTCACTAAAAGGGTCACTGTAGTGTCTTAAATAGCGAGAGGGTATACCCTCTCGCTTTTGATGTCACAAACACATAACTTTACTTACCATCGGAATAAAGCTATGAAACTTTGACCCGAGTTAGGGACAAATATAACTTATAAACATATGAAGGATATTGGCCCATGCAATCCAACGATATTCGCATTTGAATTTTGTCATAGGAAATGCTGTTCTGGTGTCCAGTGAAGAATTACTCAAGCGCGGTCGCTAATTTATGCGGTGACCTTCACCTTGACACCACTTGTTCCGGATAGCACTAACACCATCCATTGTAAGGCCCAGGGAGTAATGTCACTATGTCACCAACAGTGAACTGACACACCACCCCAATAGTGACATGCCTTTTGAAACGAGAATTAAATTTTGTCACTATTCCTGTCACTATTGCTGTCACTAGTCATGTCACTAAGTGGTTTAGTGACCGATTCTATTGAAACAGGTCCCTGGTCAGGTTAAATAAGCGGCCAACTTGACCCAGTAGCGAGACCTGCAGTTTGTTACTCTCCTACCACATCTTATGTACTGCTTGGTGAGTGTTATATATGTCGAAGCTAATTTTCGATTTTCTAATTTCCTTTCCTTTGTATTTCTTTCAAAGTATAATGAACACAAATCTTGATGTCTTTATCAATTAATTGGCTAGGAAAAGGTATGTCTGCTTTTAGAGCCTACATAGAACAAAACTCCTTGGTTTGAGGCGCACACAGAGTGACCCTGTGGGGGATCTAACCCGACCAACCCCTATATCGTAGCTCAGTGCTGACAGGGGTTGGTTACCAACACTAAGACACAGGTGCGGGCCAATCTAGTCAGAGAGGAATTTCTGACTTAATGCCTCCGTCGTTAGGTGGCGGGCATGTTGACCGCTACGTGGCGCCACCCGTCATACGCCGCCCTCATTACAGCCACTCACCGCTAGGGTGAGCTGTGCATGGGAATGGTCACGTGGTCATCAGCGTGAGGCTGGGGGAACTATTACCCTTATGAAGCTGCATCCCGCGTCCCTCATTCACATGGAGACGGGTGCCCGAGGGAGACCCATCATCGCAGTGTTTTTACCTGTGTCCAGGCAACCCTCCACAAAACACGGTCTCTTCTGCCTTGTAAGATGTTGATGTGATGTTTAGCAGTGTTTTATGACTAAACTTGTGCTGTTGTATGTTGTTATAGTCTTCGTATAGGCCCTATTGAGGTATCCCGTAATTCAGTCTGTTAGCAAGTTCCGGTGTTCGCTGGTTGCCAACGTTGAATGGTGATGGACTCTTGAACCGTAACCCACAATTATCCAGTTTAACGGTTTTTATAATTATTCAAATTGGAAATCCGATGTCAGAAATCGAAATTTCAGCTATTTCTACAAATTAATCCGAAATTATATTTAGGTTCTCCAAATATAAATGGGGAAACTATAGTTCATATGGTCGTGGTCTGCCCAGTCAGTCGCGAGCGGAACTTGTATTTACCCTGGGCGATAATAGGGAGTTTAGTAACCTCTGGAGGGCGTATGTACGTGTATTATTGTCCATCCATGATTCAGTCTATCTTGTCGGGTTCTCCTCCATAACTTGTGATTTTCTATGAAATACAGATTTGAGATTTCTGAAGTTATACGTACTGACAAGAAAGGAACATTTATTAAAAGAGAGGAGGGCTCTATTTCACTAGTTTATGCCAACGACTTTATCTATACTCGTTGTTTACACATACAAAAAGTCAATAAGTGGTATTCTTGTTTTGAAGGTCTTCTAAGTGCACGCCTCATGTTCCTGACCTTGTACATTGTCTAAGAAATAAAAGCTGCTATAATAACCCCCCCCCTCCCAAAAAAAAAAAAAAAACACCACCAAAAAAAACACACCACACGATCTCTACTCCTCCACCTGAGTCAGCCCTGTCTCAGTGCACAAGGGTATCGTTAGGCGCGGAGCTCAACCTGGCCACAGAATGAACCTCAGTAACTATAAGCGATTTTCCACTGGCTGACAAAAACGGCACCGATTAGTTGATTTCTACTAAAAGTGGGTCGGTGGTGGCCAATGACTGCACATCGGGATGTCAAAATCGGTGAGGGTACAGTGTATGCATTGTTTCTATCACACTTTGCATCGATATCGATTGAATAGTCCTTTAAACTCTCGGTGGTGACCTTATTGCATAATGTATGCACAATTAAAGGGTTGGCACTTCTCTGCATGTCTTTTTCCATTCACCGAATTGGCGTTGGTGGTTCCCGACTGCAGATCAGTGGCGAATAGTCGGCCAGCGGCTTTATGTGGGGAGCCCTATTTTAGCAAGGACATCCTCTCCCTCTCATTCATTGTGTAATATTATGTGCCAAGCGCCTCTGAATTTTGTCAATATAATCTTTTTAAACGTGTTGAATATTTAAGTAGTCCGGTCCACTGGTGTCAGCCTGTCTCAGCACACAAAGGTATTGTAAGGGTTTGGGCTCACCCTATCCACAGAATATACCTTAGCAACTATGCGGGGAGCCCTATCTTAGCAAGCACACCATCTCCCTCTCTTTCAATGTGTAATATTATGTGCCAAGCACCACTGTAATTTGTCAATATAATCTTGTTAAACATATTGTAAATCCTAGATTTCTAAGGCCTAGACTAGCTGGGTGTATACCTCAAAGAGAAGGGAGTAGGAGCCCAAACACAGATGTCCTATGTACTGCTATAAGTCAAGGACTTAATTTAATGACAGTTTCATCCAGCTTGTACAGGCAGCAGGTGGAATCTTGGTGCAGGGTAAGCTTGTAAGGTCTGTGCTAGGATTGGCTGTTGATGCAACAGCCAATGAGGATTGACCAGTCTCTTTCCTGTCTGTCTAACATGCCAGGAGGGCTGCTCATGTCACTGATAACTCAGGTGTCAGCACACCCTGTCCCCATGTAGCCAGATAAGGAACTAGATAATGAGATAGTGAGTGATAATGAGGGTAAACATGCAATTCACTACATGGCTGGCGTATGGAGAACATCAACACAGCCAGGAGCTGCTACATAAATGGCGACTGTCTTAATAATGCAGTCTTTTTGGTACTAATTAATTTATTTTGTAAGAAGGCTGATCTTGCTGTCAATTTAGACCATGAAATGTAACACACTGTGACTTAACATTGTAGCTTCTTACCTACTGCAGTTGGAAAGAGTCCCGGTAGAGGGAGTCGTTTTTAACTACTGAAGGGGAAAACAAATTTTGAATAATTTATGAAGATGTTGGTTTTGTAGATCGGTGTGATATGAAGTTTCTAAAGCTGTTCATTTAGAATGGTGAAATCTTTTTGGGACTTTAACGCGCAGTCGACAGGGCTGGCCTTTGATTTCCCAGTTAGGAGCACTGGGTTTCTGGGCTATAGGACCCTTAGTGTGTCTTAACACGTCAATAGATGTTTAGCCCATCCCTGCTGACACCCTGCCCCCAGAAACGTCACCCCCATTGTGGATGATTGGGTGGGCCTTGGTTTGGTCAAGCTCTGCCTGGAAGGCGGCTTGAGTATGCTTCTTGTGATATATGCATTAAGAATATCACAGGGTGCTTCCTAACAGGTCCTCGCTCGAGATAGAGGTTAAGGCCTAACTGTTTTGACTGCCACCCCCAGTGTTTGAACCATCCCCTGTCTTCGTTTGGACTGACCCCCTGATAGGGTATATAAGGAGGCAGATTTGGACTCACAGCTCACTTGGAACCCAGACACCATGGCGTCAACATCTCCAGGCTACTCAGCATTACCACAACTGCAGTGTCAGGCTTGAAATACCATAGGACACTAGGCTACAGAGGCCTTTACTGAGGATTAGGCTTCTCCATAAGCTACTATCACCCCAGCACTGGAGGAAAGGACACTGATGACTGCTACCACTACTTTGGATCATCTATATCCACAAGTCAATGAGACATTGAACAATAACTGAAAGTGATAGACTGTGAGTACTGCTTTGACCAAGAGGACCTTTATCATATGTACACTACATAAGTGAATGTGATTTCGTATTTTAATGAGAATTGTTATGTAACTGTATACTGTATTATAATATATGTTATTAATACATATCTGTGTATAGTTATTTGTCTTCTTCATTTAATATAGAACATATTCTGAATTATCTTTTCTTGTCACTGGGTACACTACACAAGTGAATGTGATTTCATATTTTGACGTGAATTGTTATGTAACTGTATACTGTATTATAATATATGTTATTAAGACATATCTGTGTATAGTTATTTGTCTTCTTCATTTAATATAGAACATATTCTGAATTCTCTTTTCTTGTCACTGGGTTAGCTAGTCTATAAGATTAGGCCTTAGCTACTGTACGTGACATTCCAGGTTGAGATGACCATTCTCAACAGTTTGACTTCGGGGACAAGTTGGGAGTGGGCTGGTTTGTTAGATCACCTCATAGAGCAATTTGCTTTGCCTGTCTGTCCATCTTTCGGGTTTGATGGTCTTCCTTTTAGTGTATTGCTTTGTATACATTTACAAGCAGGAGGTTTTTCCTGCTAGCTACCTACAACCCAGTGTGACTAGGCTATACTAATGTCAAAACTACATACCGAAAAAACGGTGTTGTTTCAACCATTTGCCAATAAACCCAATTTTAAGAATTATTGGATATCAAACGTATCAGCCAACACAGCCTGAATGAGAATAATAATAATCGAAACTACTGGTATTCTAAAAGTTGGTAAATAAGCCAACTTAACAGGACATACCTTCTCCTGAAACACAAACAATAACAGAACAGTACTGTCATGCCACCTATTGGAATAAAGACACACTTCCAAAACAGCCACCAGGTGACTGGAAACACTGCACACACAAACCAGCAACCAGCCACCACAGGCCATAGACATATGCAAGGAGGAAACCGATTGGATACCAGCCTTTCCCACCTCTATTTGTCTACTAAGATGGACAAATAGCACTGCCTGGAAGCCTGGCCTAGTCACATTATATGCCAGGTAACAGGTTCCATTTTTTTGGTGCACTATGGGTAACACCTCCATTTCTTGCATTCTCCTAGCAGAGATCCTGTACTCTACTTCCGCAAAAGATCTGCTGGGAGAGTGTCACATTGGCAGATTGAGACTGTAGAGCCTAGACTGGCCTCAGTCCCTGTATCCTTTTCTTTTCATTTCATTCATTTTATCTGGCCTGCAGGCCTATCTTACTTACAGCTAGTACATCAGGATTGCTGTTAGCCCTTCAAGAGCCACACATCATTCACCATGTACCCATGCTATAGCAGGCACCAGAACCAATTGTGGCCTTTGTATGGCCGGCTTTTGTAGTAAATGTTATTAAAACAAATTAAAAAATTCCAGTAAATCTGTATTTTTTATCAGAACTTTCCAATATTATAAAGATTGACTGGCAACACTAAGCCTAATATGTCATATTATTTTCATGATACTGCAATAATTTTCCAAAAAGTTACAAAGTCACAATTACGGAATGGTTCATCCATTCCATATGGGAATGCCATATGGCATTGCCCTGCCAGAAAGGGTTAAACATTCAGCAGAAGTATTTCTTCAGAATAAAGCATTGAAGGTAGTAAATCGCTAGTATTAGGAAAAAATACAATTTCTTAGGGTTTACTGCCAGGATTTATGTATTGAATGATTATGTAATGGTGTGATTATTTCATTCATAACTCTCTGAACCTGAATTTGACTGTAACATTTCTAAATCGACATATTTTTGTTGTGATCTAGCTTGGCTTGAAAACCAAATGTATAATATTTGGATCTATGACCTAATAAAAAAAGAAATGAAAAAAAGACTTGAGCAAGTGTATGTAGAGCCAAGAGAGGTGGAATGACTGTCAGTTCAAGGTCTTTCTATAGTATTACGTAAGAAGTAGTTACCAATCCCTTATTTCATTTGGGCAGGTAACTAGTCTAAAATAACACAGGAGAATTTGGTACATGTAACTGCACGAGACCAATGAGGCACAGGTTGGCAACAGACATTCACATATTTTCCCTCAGTCTCAGTCTGACAGCGGAAACAGTCTAGTCACATACATACTAGCAGTGGATAGACCAGATCATACGTCAAACAAGTTATCTTGTTAAACGTTTTGAGTATGCTACACCTTTAAGAGATTCGGTTTGGTGCATTGGTCACGGTGTGTGATCTGCCCAATAAGAGAGGGCCTTGGAAGTGCCCACCCTTGGAAATGTATGTATGCATGTATTCATTTGCCGTCAAGAATCACATTTTCCCATTTGCTTGATCCACTTTAGACCAGAAAGCGATCTCATCTGTCTGAGCTTCTCCAAGGATTTCAGGAATTCAAAGCTGTCTGGTAAAGCTCCCTTCCTCCACGTCTGCCCCCCTTTTGTGCCTGTGTAGTACAACTTTGGCCATCCATAAAATATGCATGCAGCTATTCTGAGAAAAAACCCTATATCTTGTAGGACAGTGAGCTACGACGCAGCGCGAAATATTACGAAAGCTGGCGAGTTTGGAGAATATAATAGTCATAGATATGTATAATGAGTTTTAATTAATTGAGTTAATATTCTAATAGTAAGTTAAATTATAATGCATCTGAATATGGATTGTACAGGTGGATTGGTTTAATAATGAAACATAAGATTAGATACTACCCTACCAGGGGAGAATGGGTGGCTGAAATAGAAATAAAGTATGGATTGGGTGGGTAGGGAAATTTGAAACACGTGGTGTCAGTGAAGCGCAGAGTGTTTCAGGGTAGAGGTACCACCACTTTCTTATTCTCTCCTCGGCTTTCCCAACACAATTCCACCTATCCGTAGTTTTCAATTAAATATCCTGAATTGCAGCGATCTGTAGATGATCTGACATGGTGTGAAAGTCCGCCTAAAAAGAATCATTAAAAGCCGTATTTAAATTGTCGGGAGCACCGGTATGGTCATTGGATTGCTATTCTGCGATCCACAAAGGTATATATCGTAACCGTGGAGCTATGGCCCCCTGTCAGGCTCCACAATACCCCTCCTACAAATTTTAAATAAACCTGTATGAAAGATGCCATTTGGAAGGATTCAGTTGCGGCGCCGAAAATCCCTCGTTTATTAGTCACTGGCACAGGGAGGTTACCCCTCTCACCTTCGCCGAAGTCCCAGGGGCGCCCAGGACAGCAGGCAAAACATCACGTGACCTAGGTAGGATCACGTGATCAGGTCATGTGACCACGTCCCCTGGAGACGGTTTTCTACGTCACATCGCGGATGTGGCTGATCTTCTCTCCAGGGAAAATAATGTGTGCAATTTGAGAGGCAAAGTTCAGTCCGTATTTAACAATGGGATCCTGGTTTTTCTACTTTAATTCTTTTTTGCGAGTGTTTGATTATATGGAAGTAGGTTTAGACCATTTAGTTTCTATTGCCATCCATTATATTGTTTATCGTATATAGTTTTTATTATTAAAGTTTCAAAATTGCTCTGGTTGATTTTCTTTTGTACCAGATGGCTTTTGAGTCAATTTGAACATTTGATGCATTATTTTTTAGAATAAGCACATGCATCGCCTTTTATGCTTTAAGTCTTTTATGTAGAAGCCTAGGTGTCCATGAAATCTTTATGTACTACATTGTTTTCATTTTCTCTCCTTGTCATCTCCAATGTAATATATGATCGTGTTTCCGAGAAAGAAATATAAAAGTGTTGTCATTATTGCCGACGATCTCATGCATATCAAATGTGGTAATTCACCTGTCATCTCCTTTCTTCTGAATACAAGGCAAAATGCACTAATGTGGACAAACAAGGTCAACATGCTAACACCAATTTTTTTTACAGAGATTTGTCTGCATTATGAGGATAGAGACATTGTTAGTTCATGAAGCAGTCACTAGGTGGTCGGGGGACAGAACCTGTATTCTAACTCTTTGTTCTTACGAAATTCAACTGCCTTTCAATGTTTTAGCATGGTTCCCTTGACTCGCTACACCCATCCTAGAGCAGGATAACATAATGATTAAACCCAGGACATGATGTTTTCCACATGGAAAACACTTTATATACATATGTGAGCAAGGCTAGAGTTGTGATACTTCCCTATTATCACTCACTTCTTTTCCACCTCCATGAGTGAAGAACACCTCCTTTTTCACCTCCAATAGTGAAGAATACCGACTCGCGGGGCATCATGGCAGCGCCCACGGATCATAGGCTATGTGCCGTATACAAAATGCACATATGAATTGTCTGGAGCAACGTTTAGGCCTTCAGGTCGATATTCTGCGATTCGCAAAGACATCGTAAACGTGGAGCAACGCCTCCCTGCAGATCTTTTCTGGAAAGGGCTGACACAGCCAAGGAGTTCTCTACCATCTGCAACCTACCGACATTTCAGCTACGGTATTCCAGTGCCAGCTTACCCCAGTATTCCAGTGACTGCTGTAAACATCCTAATGCATCCTACTTCCACATGTTCATATATCCATGGACTGCACATTACCCTGAAGCTAGCACATCCCCAAAGAAACACCATTCACAATAATACAGTATGTCAACCTAGTCTGCTGGCTTATCTATCTAGTCCAATATACCTAAAAACGTGTTTCTGCGCTAAGGTAGATTTATTTTGAATTCAAGCAGAACTGTCAGTCTCACTTTTTATTCTACCCCTAATAAAAAACTCCATAGGCTTAACATTGGGTCACTGTATTCGGTCTGGAGTTCAGAAAAATGAAAAATATCGCTCTAGTGGGATACACTTGACAAATGACGTCATTTGTTAATGTAGAAGTATTTTAGACGGGTGGGGTAGGATAAATTCTAAACCAAACTCGAGTTAGTCATGTTATTGTTCATCGCACTCCGGCAAGATAGCGTATTACTGCTCTCGACTTCGCCTCGCGCAGTAATACACAATCTTGCCGTCGTGCGATAAACAACAACATGACTAACTCTTGTTTGGTTTCTCCATAGTTCTTGTGGTTATACACACTGGAGTCTCTTTCACTGAATGGTATATTCCTCCTAACATTACCACTTATCCGTAGGTAAAAGTGAAGAGTTCGGAGTAGGGCAAATAAAATCTTATTGAAATTCATACAGAAGATGAGGACTTAAGTTGTCCTTATGAATATTGATTACTAATTAGAAGTTATTGTTTTAATGATTGATAATATATGAAATAATAAATGCCTAATAGAGTAATGAGTCAATGATGACTATATAATATGAAATATAAGAGAAAATACCTACGAAGGTAGGTGAAGTTGAAGAAGTGTGGGTGGGTGAAAAACACTTGTACACTGTTTGAGAATTCCCTACTTAGGTGTTTAAGCTTGTTGCGCGGCCTCTGTCCCTCATGTATATATCGTTGAGCGAACAAACATAGCGGCGGGTATTTATTTTCAAATAAAAACATCTCATTGAATGCACATTGAGGTCTGTAACTGAAGGCCCTTCGTTAACCTGACTCCGTCACGATAATTCCGTCCCCTAATTGAACACTGCGTCCCCTGTACGCAGACAAATCCAGGTTTTACCGCGCTGATCCCGCTGGGAATTATGGGATGTCTGTGTCACGTGACCAGATCCGGGCTGGGTCATGTGACTGTTGTTCTGCGGAAGGTGTAAGTCCGTCGTGTCCGTTCCCTGCACACCTTTCTCCGGATATCATTCCAGGGGGTCGATGCTCCACGTTTTGCGGATCGCAGAATAGCAATCCGAGGTCGAAATCGTTGCTCCAGATTCTTTTTTTTTTTTTCAAGGAAATTTAAGGACTTTTCACATTCATTGGTTGCCCAACGATCTTCCATGCGTCAGTCAACATACATATAGACAGCACAGTAACAGTACAATACATACAGGACTCCACAGGCCATTTCATCCATGTTTGCATACAACTCATTGTTTTTGTACATTAAACATCAATTAATCAGTACTTCACCTGGTCTTTTGACCTTTTCATTTGTTTTAAATTAACGGTCTTTTGACCTCTCCATTAAATATCCATGATTTCACTAACCTCTGTTTTGATCTTATTTTTGAAAATATACTTTTCACCGATTAACTGTGTCTCTCTCCCTAATTTGCTCCAATAAGGTTCTCCAATGTATAATGGTGTATGACAGAATTTTTCGATTTTTGGTTTTGGAATTTTAAACCTTATCTTTTGATCTCCTCTAGTTCTTCTTTCGGGTACTTCAAATACATTGTCTTTGTTGAATGACCACCATCTCATCATCATTAATAGGTGTGTTGAAACAGATATTTTTTCGGATCGCATCAACTGGAATGAGTCTAAGATAGGACGGCCAGTACGACCAGAACTCATGTTCCAGTATAAATAAAAACCTTTAAAAAAAAGAAAAAAAGTGTGTATCTATATCAAATCAAATATTCAATGAACCTTTCACCTATGATACTGAATATGCAGTGTTGTAAAAGGTAGCGAAGGAACATGGAAATAGCAATATTGCATGACACGATCCCATATTACTTGAGCAACGCTTTTCCCACATTTCTAGGAGCAACGACGCACAGGAAGGACAAGATTACACACTTTAATTAATGGCCGCTAACAAAGAGCTGCTGATCCCGAGTAATGCATGGGCAGAGCGAACCATAGCAAATGTATATCTTGTCGTCACCATCAAGTTATTTTCAAGGTAGACCGAATACAAAATCATTGTTTATTAGAGCGTGCTTGCACGTGCTATATATCTCGCCTAGAGGTTAGAGTGGTTACATTGAACTTCCAGCGTGCTTCCAGAAAACTATGCCTTCACTATCTGCAGGCTATTCACTGTGGTAGTGAGAACAAAGCAGGGAACTCGTTCCCACCGTCCTGCAAAGAAATTGTCCCTTTACTAGGTGCATGCTTTTCACTGTGATATTGGAGAAGGAGCAGGGTGCCTGTGTTTCAGGGTCTTAAAGGCAGGCCCATCTGAACTTTTTTTTTATTTTTATTTTTTTTAGTCGTTTATTTAGACTGGTCAATGCTCAGTACGTTAAGGTACTGGTCTCAATGCACGGCCAGTATCCGTGTTACAGGCAAAGTGTCATAAGCCTCAAAATATAACAGACAACATTTGTATAATTAAACACAAGAAAAAGGAAAAGAAAAGAGTAGGTACATCGAGAGTAGAATCATACATAAATTAAGCAAGTACTGCCATGCGAGACCTTGACCGATCATTCAAGACCATAATTCCTCAAGACCCACTGGTGCTTGATATGTTTGGATCCAAGATTCTAGGCAGTTTTAACCCAAACCTTTTGATTGTTATTCATGTATAATTGCAAGCTCCTTCATCAATGATGAACCTACTTTTTGCTCCTAGTTCTATTGATTGCTGGACTCAAATAATACTTATAGGAAGCCAGTAACACGAAGCCACTGCAAAATATTAACGTTTAACGTTTCTACGCTGAAGTGATCGCAGTGGCAATCCCACATAAGATCTAGAGGTAGTGAAGCTGAAGGTTTTTCTTGGCTTTGATTACACATATAGTTATATCAACCAGGTTTTCGGAGGCACGTCCTATAGCATCAGGCAGTGGGCTAGACAGTCAGGGTTAGATCACGTATTATTTTACAAATGATTGGTTCAAATCCCCCTCTCATCTCAATGTATAATTACCTCCAAATAAAAACTTAATCAGCTAGTCTCATATTTTGTGGATTAGTTTATATTTCACAAATTATGTCTCGCACCTTCGCATTTTCACTTTTGGATTTTGCCAAGAATGCTTCATAGCTCCAAAGAATTGCTCGCGTTCGGAAAACCTCATCTATTTCGCGAGATGCTGGACACGTTCGGAAACCCTTATCTGCCCCTTACCTTCTACATATATCAATTAATCCAGAGAGTCATAAAAGTGCTGAAATAAAGACCGTAGAATCATCTAATACGCCCTCCTTTGATATGTAGTGTGGGCGAGGCAATATTGAGAGTTACGAAGTCGGCCATCGACTGGCAGTCAGAGATCTAGTATTGCTCGGTGCAGGTCTGTTGTTGTTCACGCCGGGCGGTATCTGATCTGACATTCCAGCAATCTTATCTCAGGAACGGGAAAGGCTCAGACACAATTGTATCAAATTGTCCCTAGGGTAAATCTATCATAAACCAGAAAATATATAATGGATTATTATATACCATGCCGTATATACTGTAAAAACGCACCGTTTCGGCATAAGACGTAAAAACACTGTACGGACCGCCGGTCCGTACACTAAAATACGGATTACTTTGCCATACACGTTTATTAACATATCAGTTGTTAAAAATTAAATTAATGACTTTTTTTAAAATTTTGGGTATATAGTAAATATATAACGTCCAACCATGCTTGTACAATTCACAAAACTCGATGATAATTTACGGTTTGTACGGAACTCGGCGTAAACGCCTCGTTCCGTACAAACCATAAATTAGCATCTCGTTCTGTGAATTGTACAGCATGGTCAGGACGTTCTATATGAATACTAACCTCGCTAATAAGAAAAAGGCTACATAAAAGGGGAATGTGCATTAGAATAAAAGGCCTGGCTGAAATGGTGGTATGAGTGCCTACGGACGTATCTTATTAGAGCCTCCTCGCACGCTATATACATTGCCTAAAGGTTATAATATATAGAGGGGTCACATACAGACTTTGCAGCGTACTGCAAAAAAGCTATCCCTTCAATATCTGTCTGCTATTCACTGTGATATTGGGAAAGGAACAGTGAGCCAGTGTCTCACACTGCACGAAAACCACTAGTTTACATATGTATACGAAACGCGTCTAACAACAGGATTTTGCGTCTAGAAGTTAGACCTGTTATCCGTCTAGTAGACGCCTTATCTAGTGGCGTATATATACATGTCCATGGTGCGGTCTTATATACGTCATATATACGCCTGATTCCGTTGTATACACACCAATCTCAACAAGTTCCATTCTCTGCCACTTGGGGACACAACTGGTAGCATATTTCATTTGCCATTAACCATCCAAGTCTGTATTACATGAAAATTGCAATCTTATATAAGAGGGTGGGGTTGGGAGGTCGCGGTTGGCGGGTCAGTGTTGGTGTATCCTCTACCAACAATTTTTTTTGGGGGGTATCATATATACGCCTGGCGTATATATATTGCGCAGAGTATATTTTATCTTAAATACGCCAGGCGTGAAAGACAGCCAAGTCTACATATGGAAACTGTCTCGTAGACGCCCGAAACGTAGACGCGTATAAGAGGTGTACATACAAGTATAAACAAGCCACGATACAGCCGATACGTGCGTTATCGCGATGGCGTATATATATGTAAAATAGTGGTTTTCGTGCAGTGTCAGTGTCTTAGAGGGGTGAGCAGCTGACCAAGACCAATCATGCAAAACCCAAATACCCCATTGACCCACTGGTGCTTGATATGTTTGGATCCTAGACTCAGGCAGTTGCATATATGGCAAGTTGACTGGTTACATCAATGACTTCTTACTTATAGTCTATTTAAGGGTACTTGTATATGACGGGAACATACTGGAGCATGTTTATGTGAATAAAGGCCTATGTGTTTGTTAGAAAGAATCCCACGAGATGAAATTAGCTTGGTCCGTACTCCACCAAGTTTGACTGCAGAGTAATTCATGAAGCGAAGCTGAGTGAATTACCTTTTTGTCAAACGAGGTGGAGTGCGGATCAAGTCATTTTCATCGAGTGGGTTTCTGATTTTATCTTACCCCATAAAACATTATTTATTGATAGATTGAATCACCCAATTAGCCATATATTCACGGCCATGGAGTGCGAGTTTCTAATGCTAAGCCTATGGAGAAAAATACCGGGATGAGATAGTATATATAGTGTCAATAGGACACACACATCTACACGGATGTGTATATCCATTTGTATCGCATTTCAGGCAGCGAGAAGGAAAAGGTGAGGTTAATAACATCATGCATCGTCTTAAAGCGGACATCAACCAACCACGACAAGGCTACGACAATGGGTTCGCGACAAGGTCCACAACAGGCCTATGATTTGAAGCCTTGTCGTAGCCTTGTTGTGGTTGATGGACCCTAGTTCCCGACAAGAGACTATGACAAGTCCACGACAGGCTGCGACCTGAAGCTTGTTGGGGGCCCCGTTGGGGGTCTTCCAACAAGGTTACGACAAAATCGTACATGTTCGATTTTTGCCAAGACTGGAGCCTTGTCGTGGAGTGTTGTGGTTTCCTCGATATCACTGTCCTAGTGTGTCGGGACCATGGACACCTTTTTTACGGTTTCATAACCCAGGATCGTACATGTAAACCCTTTTCTTTACGCCATAGAGACCCAGGGACAATGCGGGTCAATTTCATTCAACATTTATGGATGACCTTATGGACGGCTAATATTGTCTTAGCCAACAGACTTATATATTATTAGACGATAACCCTTGTACGAGGTACAGAAAAGGTTCTTCATGAAACAACCCCAAGCAACGTCTACAACACCGCTGTCGTAAAGCCCCTCTTCTCACGACAAGGCTGCGACAAGGCGAGAGGAACTTTCTTGTCGGCTCTTGTCGTAGCCTTGTCGTGGTTGGTGGACGCTCGCCTTTAGGCGTTTGACCCTCTCGATACGCTGCCTGGTGACCAGTGCACGCCCTGAAATACGCCACTCAATTGTAATTTCAGTCTCTCTCGTACACTGTCACTTTTGGATCTAGCCAATGTGACGTCATTTTACGGCTATTTCTAGCCTCATTACGACATTAGCATTGTAAAATCTTACCATAATTCCTTGAGAATATTAATTATCTCATCGTTCTACATGGGTTTGGACAATATTATCAATATCTTCGCTTTAATTCATAAAAAAAATAGCAATTACTACATTTCGAAAATTAATGCCTCAAGGCATCCTAACGTACTAGGTATCATTACGACATTAGCATAGTAAAATCTTACCATAATTCCTTGAGAATATTAATCATCATATTGTTTTTAAATAGGTTTGGAAAATATTAGCCCTTTGTTTGATTAAGAAAAAGAATTACTGAAATTTCGAAAGATAATGCTTAAAGGCATCATAGCGTACTAGGTATCATGGTGTAGCGAATGAGTTATATAAGGGACAAGGTGGGGGTGGCCAGATGGATGGCCTTTTGTGTAGATAAGCCCGGTTTGGCGAAACAACCGAGAGTCTGGATCCACACCAATGTCCACCCTTCGTATTCTATCTGTCCTGGTTTTTTTTGTGTGCTTCCTTTTCTTTTGTAAAACTTCTTTTTCCTGGAATGGAGGGGAGATGCTCTGAGGATTGTGCTCTGGCAGTGTCTACAAATGCTGATATGGGGTTTGGAGACTGAGGAATGTAAGAGAGAGTAATGGCAGGCGAAGGGTGTGACACAGCGTGTGGCTCCTACACGAACCGCAAACTGCATGTACCCAGCATTTACATTAGACGACTAAATACGTGGCGACTGTAGATTGTCAAGCCGGTGGTGGCAATGTCCACCGCAAAAGTCGTCAGCCTCAGAGTGTACCCGAGCATTTACACTGACGACACTGGGGGCCGTTGAATAAAGTACGAACGACCAACAATACCCTAGAATCGTCTTTGGGGCCATAGTGTTGTATAAGATAATGTGTTGCAAGCATCAGATGTATTGATTATAAGAGTAACCTAAAGGTCTTATAGGGTGTTATATACAAATACTTTCATTCATAAAAATATCTTCTGTTTAATCATACCACACCGAATGGAAATAATTGTCCAGAATGCCCTTTATCGTTGGAGTTATCGTATCGTCCAGCACTAGAAACGAACGAACTTTATTCAACAGGCATCAGGGGTCTGTTTAACATCAGATGAACGAGACTTTGAAAGCTCGTACGGGGGTCGTCCAGCCAGTCTCGTTCAAGAAGCACGTCGCTCGTCCAGGGGCGAGCCCTGTACGATACGAGAGAGCTGCCATAAGGGGTCGTCCAGCCAGTCTCGTTCAAGAAGCACGTCGCTCGTCCAGGGGCGAGCCCTGTACGATACGAGAGAGCTGCCATAAGGAAATCTCGTTCAACAAGAAACTCGTCCAACGGAGAAATCTCGTCCACACTCTCCTACATCGTCTCAAGGTCTCGCATACGGACGACACCCCAAAGGGGTGTCGTAGCTGACGGTTACTTTACCCCTTATATTCACCACTTGCACATAAGCGTGGCGCTGCAATCAGGTTGCGCTGGTTGCATGTATCTAGTCCCTGCTTGCCGGGAACCAGCATCATGCTTGCATTCGAAAACGAGGCATGATACCTGACCTTGGTCGGCAGCATGGCTTCAGACCCATAATCACAGATTTAACAAAAAACGTAATTTGTTGTTGTGTCGTGATGATTTAATGAAAAATCTATCGGATGACATATAGAAATAAACATGCTACCTTCTTAGGTATTTCAAGATGATTAGAATTATTACTAGGGTGTGATAGATATTTCCTGAGGTAACTGACTAATGATGCATCAGTTAATTGTCAGAAAATTTGGGAATTTGTCAGCAAAAATTTAAGCTTTGAAAAATGTCAGGGAAATTGACTGTTGTCGGGGAAATCTGGAATATCTACGTCTATTCACAAAGAAATCTCCATCTCTGACACTCTTGAGAATTGTGTATATTTAAGAAAATTATGAATTAGGAAAATTAGGAATTAGGAAAATCAAATTCTTTTTGTGCTCTTTTTGACTCCTTGTCATCTGTCATTATGCTCCATTATCTCAGCAAATATTTATCACAGGCTGGCAATATAGGTATAATTTTAAATGTCTTGAAGTGCCTAATAAGATAGGACGATTATTTCATTAGGTCATCACGATAGATTTTCTAAAAAATCACTCTGAAAACAGGAAGAATACATGTTCTAGTATTTTTTATCTAAAACAATTCCAATGTTCTATCTATTACAGGAAATTCTAGCCATAACACAGGTATATCATATTATCCTACCCCTAATAAAAAACGCCATAGGTTTAACATTGACTCAATGTATTTGACATAGCGTTGGATAAAGTGTTATTAATGTACCGAGGTGAATAAAAAAACGGACCAAGCAGGGACGAGATAACGAAAGTAGATCCGGCAGCATTGATAATTACTAACATGGATAATTACAAATATTCTCTGTATATCGGTGAGATGGGGTAGGATAAATATGAAACCGAACTCGAGTTAGCCTTCTCAATGTTTATACCACTCTGGTCACGTCTCGTGTAGTAATACACAACCTGCCCATCGTGGCATAAACATTGGCAAGGCTAACTCTCGTTTGGTTTCTACTAATTATGCCAATAGATAGGCCCAAGTCTCAGCTTTCTAAAAACGTTTTGTTTATGAAAATCGGCCGCTTATTAATGATACAAGAGCCATTTATATTTTCATTATTATAGTCTTAAGCCTATAAGACAGCGACCCGACCATTGTGCCCGATCACACCTTTCCCCGACGGATCCGTCGGGTCAGTCAGAATCGGGTCGCTGTACGCACTTTACAGACCCGATTTTAATCGGGTCGGGCATTACTAGCGTGGGGGTAATGACCGACTTTGCCTGACCATAATCGTGTCGCTGTACGCACTTCACCGACTGTTCCCGATGCCGAGAGGGCCGTTTCAACAGCAGTGCTACCTATCCCCTAGTCTGATTTACAAGTGTCTTATATCGATTTGTAGGGGGGATAGAGGCGATGATAAATCTGAAAACCGATTTCCAATATCTTATTCGGATCAAAAGTTATTAAATTTTGAATTATTTTCTATGAATCCACACCAGCGGCCCATGGCTCAGCCCGGCTCGGCTCCCGGCGGCTCTCTTTGATCTCACTCAGTTCACTGTACAAGGTCATAAAGTGGAAAGGTGTCATTGGCAAGTTGAGGGTATTAAGCCTATAAGACAGCGACCCGACCATTTTGCCCGATCACACCTTTGCCCGACGAATCCGTCGGGTCGGTCACAATCGGGTCGCTGTACGCACTTCACAGACCCGATTTTAATCGGGTCGGGCATTACTAGCATGGGGGTAATGACCGACTATGCCCGACCTTAGACCAGGAACCCACCAACCCCGATAAGGTCCCCGATAGAGTTCCCGATTGGAATTGAACAATTCTTGTCGGGAAAGTTTTCCTATCGTAGCGGTGGGCGCCAGTTTACGATGCGGATCCCGATTCAACCACAACTGGATCCCGATTGGAAATTCTTATCGTAGCCCTTACGTCTGGATTCAACATGTTTGATATTTTCTACGATTGGAATTCTATCGGGAAGCGTCCCGATTGGAACAGAGCGTATTCCGATTGGAATTTTTGGTGGGCTGTGCATTACGATAGCGTTTCCGATTCATTCCTGACACAGCTCCAATCGTAATGTATGCTAATGAGGGTGCTGATATCGGGAACGTATCGGGAACATCAAAAGCTTGGCGCATGTTTTTGCGGGCCCCGATTGGAGTTCCCGATAAGAATTCTATCTGAGTTTATCGGGGATTATTTGGAAATTTCTTGTTGGGGTTTTAATCGTGGACTATCGGTTACCTTATCGGGGTTGGTGGGTGCTGCCTCTGATCATGTCGCTGTACGCACTTCACCGACTGTTCCCGATTCTGAGTAGGCCGTTTCAACCGCAATGCTACCTATCCCCTAGTCCGATTTATAAGAGCCTTATATCGATTTGTAGGGGAGATAGAGGCGATGACGAATCTGAAAAGCGGTACAATATCGCAATTAGAAGTTATGGCCCGAAGGTGGTGTAGTGATAAAAACGGGCTGCGGTCAGCGAATCGGCTAGGCCGGATCTTTGACCTTAGCCCGTTTGTATCACTACACCACTCCCGCCACGAACTCGTCCCATCCCATACCAAAATCGGTATCGGTTCTGAGGGCCATAACGCGTTTATTATATGCACAATAAATATCTTTGTAACTCTATAATGATATGATGTTATTATATAATATATGAATCATGTTTCTATGCTAAGCAGATTGCACTGTTAAAAAGGCTTCGCTGCTGTTGCTGGGGTAACAATTAGCATGGCAACAGCAGCTTTCAGGGCATTCTGCAAAATGTAAACAAAGCATCAGATTGTAAACAAACAGCAAAAGTAACATTGTTTACACATACAACTAATATAATTCAGCTTACTTTTTTCATTTGTTTATACATTCTGTATTGTTTGCCTTTTATTTAAAAACAACAAAAAAATCCTGCTAACCGCGGCCGGGAATCGAACCCGCAATCCCTAGATATTTGGTGCGGGATTCGTCCACTAACTGGTCCCCTGCCTGACACGGTACCCTCCAGCGGACGATCTCTCGTATGGACTCATATAGGTCAAACGTAGGAGAATCTGTACGAGCGATAGACCCTGCCCTGGACGACATGCCTTATTAAACCACATTGGACGACAATCGCCCAGAACCTCATCCCTCGCCTTGTATCTCGTATCGTCCAGGTACAGCCCCGCTCGTCCGATATTAAACAGACGTCCAGGGTGGGCTCTATCGCTCGTACAGATTCTCCTACGTTTGACCTATATGAATCCATACGAGAGGTCGTCCGCTGGAGGGTACCTTGTCAGGCAGGGGACCAGTGAGTGGACAAATATTGACTTCCGGGACCGTTTCGAAAGGCAAAACAGACTGCAAAACGGGCTCTGTCGGAGTGTGTCATAGAGCCTGTGGGTCGTAACGGTTTGGCGGCAAAAGAAAGGTGGCCACGGTGCCGACACACTCAGCTCACTTGGGGGACTTCCTATATATATATATAGGAAATATACTGAAAAATGCGGTTTTCTTTAATTTTCTAAAAGAAAAACTTAGTGAATTGATGTATTTTATCAGTAGTATTAGATATCCGAACAAATATCTATAATAATGTATCTCAGGCCCTGATCATGATTCTAAAGAGTGGTACCCACTGCTTCCAACACACTCCGACAAGGCTTGCGACACACTACGACAAGGAAAATCCCTGTCGGAATGGCTCTGTCGGAGTGTGTCGGAGTGTGTCATAAGGCCATGTCAGAGTGTGCCGTAACCGTTTGGCGGGAAAAGAATGGTTGCCATAGTACCGACACACTTCAACACAACCAGCTCACTTCCAGGGCTTTATCAATATAGGAAATACATAGAAAATATGATTTTCTTCAATTTCTCCCAAAAAACTGAGTGAATTGGTGTTTTTTTATCAATTGTATCAGAAATACAAACGAATATCAATAATCGTGTATCTTAAACCCTTATTACAGTATAGACTACATTATTATAGTCTATTTACATGTAATAGTCATAGTTACAGTAGTCAATAATGATCTAGTATCAGATACCAAGTGTATCAGTACTTATCAGTTTATAAAGGCGCACGTGTGTGTATGGGGTTGGGGGGGGAGGAGGTTCATAGCTTTTACATAGTAGGAATGCTCCCGACACACTACGACACAAGCCAACCTCTATGATTAATTAAACATGTTTAATTTTGTCGGAAGTTCTACGACACGGCTAAGACAAGCGCGCTGTCGTAGAAGTTGAGGTACCTCAACTTCTACAACATGCCCTGCCACTCCCCGACATGGGCTGTGACACGCCCCGACACAAGAGCCTTGTCGCGGCCCTTCCGACACGGCGACGACATGTCCAACAGGTTAGACATGTCGGGGCATGTTATAAGGGCTGCGACAGGGCAGGGCTTGTCAGGGCGTGTCGGGGTTACTCTCATCATTTTTGAAAGAATTGAGGAAAACTGTATCCTGTCGTAGCCCATGTCATAGCCCGTGTCGGCGCCGTGGTCTCCTTTTTTCCGCCAAAACCGTTACGACACGTTCCGACATGCTCCGACACACTACGACACACTCCGACAAGAGTGCTGCGATCGTGCTATGACAGAGAATTAGAGGGCGCGTCCACCGACCACGACAAGGCTGCGACAACGGCTTTCCGACAAGGTCCACGACAGCTCTATGATTGGAAGCCTTGTCGTAGCCCTGTCGTGGTTGGTGGACCACAGTTCCCGACAAGAGGCTACGACAAGGCCACGACAGGCTGCGACATGAAGCTTGTCGGGGGCCTGTCGGGGGCGTTCCGACAAGGTTACCACAAAATCGAACATGTTCGATTTTGGAGTCGTGTCGTGGCGTGTCGCAGAGGTCTACGATAGAATATTTAGGTGGAGCGTGCACTTCCCGACAGGCTGCGACAAGGGCTCACGACAGCTCTTCTCCTCACGACAAGGCTGCGACAAGGCACCGATTGGAAATTTCTTGTCGGCGTGTGTCACAGCCCTGTCGTGGTTGGTGGACGCACCCTCTTACGCTTGTCGGACCGTGTCGGTGTGTGTCGTAACTAGTGGGTGCGGGGCTTTACCCATGGAGTTACCACGTTACCGTTACCGTGTTACTAACCAATTCTAACATTGTTCTCATATTACCGTTTCGTGTTGAGTGAGGACTGTTGTTGAGTGAGGACTGTTGAGTGAGGACTGTTGAGTGAGGACTGGTGAGTGAGGACTGGTGAGTGAGGACTGGTGAGTGAGGACTGGTGATTGAGGACTGGTGATTGAGGACTGGTGAGTGAGGACTGGTGATTGAGGACTGGTGAGTGAGGACTGGTGATTGAGGACTGGTGAGTGAGGACTGGTGATTGAGGACTGGTGAGTGAGGACTGGTGAGTGAGGACTGGTGAGTGCATATTGGTGAGTGAGGACTGGTGAGTGCATATTGGTGAGTGAGGACTGGTGAGTGAGTACTGGTGAGTGAGGGTTGGTGAGTGAGGACTTGTGAGTGAGGACTGGTGATTGAGATCTGGTGAGTGTAGACTGGTGATTGAGGACTGGTGAGTGAGGACTGGTGAGTGGGGGGGGGGGGGAGGGGGTATTTAGAAGGAAACCCACGCGATGAAAATAGCTTGGTCCGTACTCCACCGAGTTTGACTGCAGAGTAATTCACGAAGCGAAGCTGAGTGAATTACTCTGTAGTCAGACGAGATGGAGTGCAGACGAAGTTATTATCATCGAGTGGGTTTCTGATTTTATCTCACCCCGTGTAACATCATTTATTGATAAAATAAATCACCCAATTAGCCATTGAGTATTGGGTACTCGAACTTCATGGCCGTGGAGTTCGAGTTCCTAATGTTAAGCCTATGGAGATAAATACCGGGGTGAGATAAAACCACGAACCTTGCCCTTATATCGGAACGCTATCGTGAAGCATGTCGGAAGCCTGTCAGGCCATGTTGGGGTGTCAGAGTGTGTCAGACCGTATCATAGTCCTTTTGGAGGTCCACTATCACATGCTTCGCCTCAGCTAAGACACCCCTTTGGGGTGTCGTCCGTTTGCGAGACTTCGAGACGATGTAGGAGAGTGTGGACGAGATTTCTCCATTGGACGAGTTTCTTGTTGAACGAGACTTTCTCATGGGAGCTCTCTCTTATCGTACGGGGCGCGTCCCTGGACGAGCGACGTGCTTCTTGAACGAGACTGGCTAGACGACCTCCGTACGAGCTTTCAAAGTCTCGCTCGTCTGATATTAAACAGACCCCAGAGTCGCCGCCCCTCTAGAGAACTAATTCAAGGCGGCTTGAAATAGTTGCCGGCGTCTGAGCGTGTCCAATGGTCGTGAGGTGGTGCCAAATTGAGTAATATGATGTAACCAGACGACACGCGCTTGGCGTTTACATGAGACGACTTCTAGACTTTTACAGCTAATAGTCGTCAGGAGGTACAAAATGCAAGAATCGCCGGCCAGAATCGTCTAGTGCAAACACCGGGTTACTTAGCAATTTTAGAAGTGAAGGATGGTGGATGGGGGGTGGGGGGATGTGGTCAAAGTGTAGTTCTACAATGAATACCCAGTCTGTGGCATCTCATGACACACTGCTATAGATATCTCCACTCACAGATAAAGCCATTTGCAATTGACAGAAATGGAATCGATTATTTGAGTTTCCCTAAAAACATGTTTCCATTGGCCGATTTCTCGTCACCAAGATACCATCGTAAAACTGGATGAGTTTTAATCTTAGCCACCGTATGCCACGACTGGAGTTTGGTAAAGGGACTTCATGAGGCGAAGCCGAGTGAAGTCCGGAGTCAGAACTCCAGGAGTGGCATGCGGTGGCCAAGATTAAAACGAATCAGGTTTTGGTTTTATCCTACCCTGTCTCCTCGATTTTGGAATATTATGTGATAATAATTCTGGATGCAAATAGTGGCATATAAATCTCCGTATGCCAGTCAGCGTGGCATACGGAATCTCAATGTTAAGCCTATGGGATTTTATATTAGGGGTGGGATACAGTCAGAAACCAACGACGGACTTTGGGCACTATTAACACCGATTCGGTCATTGGAAACAAACCAGCTATGAAGTGACCAATGAATTTTTTTGCTTGGATTATGCAATTTGGCACCAACGACGGATTTCTTTCAGGACTGACATAATCAAGGCCATTTGATTTCGTCGGGTCACCGAGTGAGAACTACTACCCTCACCAATTATTTGATACAGACGTACAGTGGGCTGCCCCACCGACAGACCTTCAGGAGAACTCAATAAATCTTCGTCGTTGTAGTCGGTCAATGGACACGCGGTATTTCTCTGAAACGCAATAGTCATAATAATTTTTACACAGCCTCCATGCTCATCTTGAGCATTTAGTTGGGCATATTTCTGTTTTGTTTTTGTTTTGTTGTTGTTGTTGTTTTTTAAGAAGTGTCTCTGCCTCGTATTCTAAACTTGGGCATATTTCTGTTCAATACTTGATCATTCCAAACCTCCTGGGTTCGCACACAGTTTAGTACGCTATTTTCCTAATATCAATATTCCAAAAAAAAACCAACTAATAATTGTGAAAGGCATAATACAGATCCTAAACCGTTAATCTCCAAGAGATGAATCCAATATGAACAATCTCATTATGGCTTGCAGATCAGACAGATAAAAGATGGAGATGCTACAATGCAGACCAGCTGAAGGGCAGCTGACCCTCTCAGCTCAGCTGCTCAGCCAATGACAGTCCATTACACGGTCTCTGAGTCACGCGCATGCGCACTGTGACTTCATCTAGCTGCGCATGCCAATTAACTCTTTCCGCTGCTACTTACAGAGCAGGGAGTCTGGGTTTCTCAGGTATCCTTATCCTAAATCTCAACGACAGCATATATGTTCACGCTCTGTATTGTAGAGGAAACCTATGAAACTTTCGGTCAGAATTCGTTCGTATTCCATCGAGTTAGAATGGCGTAGCAATTCACAAGGCGAAGCTGCGTGAAAATGCGTGTAGCAATTCAAGCGAGATGTGATTGGGCTCTGACCGTAAACTTGAACAAGTTTCTGAATTTATCTCGCCTTTCACATTGACTAATAGGCTGACCTTTATGACATACTCCTTCATTGAGTATTTTTTTCTACCTTATACCTTTTAACTAGAGCCATCTATAGATAGTAGTCATTAGATATCTATTTACTTGAATGTACTAGTCTAATATAAATTTTTTCTAATTGACTATGGTCATCAGATCGTAATTTGATAAATATATTGTGTATCTGAACACAGAACTATTTACACGAATACAGTATCTAAACAAGATCTGTCTCAGACAAACACCCTGTGAGGTACATGAATCCCGTCGTGTGAATCAAACTTATGACTTTCTATAGCTAACTTTGGGAATGGAGAGAACCATGGGGTACGTCATTACATACCATCCTCGCGTTACAGACCGTCCTCTGTCACAAGCCTCCAGTTCACCTGTTCCTTCCCAAGACAGGAATCCTCCCGCCTTAGCTCATCCAATTAACTGACAGTGTCCAAAGGGCTTCTGTATCAGTAATAATACTGACCTTTGGGATCTTATCCTGCTCTCAAGGTTTGGTATTATCTACGAGGAGATATACCTCCAAGACCAGATAAATATTGCTAATTAGTATTTATAGATATGATCTGAAATGGCCTGCGGAGAATCACATTGAGGTTTTGGCCAAAATGGCGCATTCAAGACTTCTAGGTGCTAATTAATTAGAATTGTCTGGTTGGGGTGAGCCACGTATCTTTGTTATCGTAGAGGTTATTAGGAAAAGCTCGATTAATTAAGATATGTTTTGTGCCGATCTTTCACATACTCTAATATCATCCCCTGGGTGATGACAAATACATTCACTGAGGCCTATCGATGCCTACTGTCAAATGAGGAAGAAATAACATATTTTCCGGGAAGGAATTACTTGTATGCGATGCTGCAATTAGTATTTCGTATGCTTCAGGTCAGAATTCGCTAATGAAACCAAGAACGACAACAACATCTCCGATATCATATTAGATTCCCGTCTTAACAATTCTACTTTTTTTCAAATGAAATTTTGTGCAGGAATCGTGCATGTGCCCAGCCCTCGTTGGTACTTCCTACATCGTAGATATTTTTATTAACATATAACTAGGACATTAAGGCCTGGCGGCCACCTACTACGATAGAAATCTAGACCTACAGATATTGGACCGATACAAAAAAGCAAATATTGGAGACATATCGGGAAGGTGCAAAATGAAGGTCCACCATGCATCGTAAGGGGTTTTCTTTCGGTGCCTAATCGCAGAAACGTGGTCAACTGCCCCGATATTAGGAGACCTTCCGACGCGATTTTGATTTTCTATCGGGAGGTGCATCGTAGACCATATCGGAGCCATATCGTAGTAGGTGGATGCCAGGCCTAACCCTTCGTTGAAACAATACGATACATTCACAATCCATCAATGATAAATGGTCATTTGTGCTTGGACTTAAATTATCATATTGTTGCCAGCTTTCGTTGTCAGTAAGTCACTTTCGATAGTTTTACCTTTCGCAGCTGCCTTTTAAAAAATACAGAGTTTGGTACATTACTTTGGTATGCAATTATGAAATTTAGAAATTCAAGCATAACTTTAAAGTCTGGTACACTACATCCTAGCACACTCCTCGTTGCTTTCCATTGCTCACCGGAACATAGTTTCCCTCTATTCCGATATAGTCTATTAGGTAAAACATCAATTTATTATCTAATGTATAAAGTGTATTGTCTAGTATATATATTATGTTGTATAGTATATAGAGTGTGCATTGTAGAACTGGGTCTGCTTTACAAACAGCAGTTACCATCCTAGTCTCCATTGTGTAACTTTGTGACTACATTGAAGCATGCCTCGCGTGGTGCTTCGAAATCTGTGCAAAGCTCAAACGTGTAATACAGTCCAAAGTCCTAGCGTAGACTTCAAACTACTCCAGAGCTCATTGATATCTTTTTGATCTTTTGCTGTACCCGACTGCATTACCTAAACTGGCCAGTATTCATTTCACTGAGGAAGGTAAGTGGCATGAGGCTCGCATCTCGTATCCTACTCTGTGACATACCTTATCCATCAGGCTCAGGTTAGCAATGTCTGATCTGTATTTCATACACTTCACATCAGACGTGCGCCGTATCTTTGTCGCAGATATCAGGTGGCCATCAGAGGTACGTACATATCATGATAGGTTTTTGGTCGTTTCTCTTGCTGCACGTAGATATGATGAAAAGTTTTCTCCATTGGCTTAACGTTAGGAACTCGTATTCCACGGCCGTGAAGGTAGTGTACCCAATACTCAATGGGTAATTTGGTGAGGTATGTTATCAGTAAGTGATGTTATGCGGGGCGAGGTAAAATCAGAAACCCACTTGATGAAAATAACTTGGTCGATCACTACGTAAATCACTCAGCTTTGCTTTGTGAGTTACTCCGCAGTCAAACTTAGTGGAGCACGGACCAGCCTGGGAACTGTTTCAGTAGTCTCGCGACATTAGGCCTAGACAAACATCAACAGCGGCACCAACAGTGCAAGCAACAGTGGAAAAAGACTAGCAAATATCTGAAGATCGAAGTGGCCAATCTTCTTCATATTTGGAACGATTATAGATTATATGTATACCCTACTCATGTTAAAGTGTCATTGCTTAATTCCTAAGAAAGGTGAGTGAAACTCTGTGTGTCATTGATTGCAATCTTGTGATCTGTCCGTATGATGTCACAGACGCCATCTGGACATGTCACGAAACTACTGAAACAGGTCCCAGGTTATATCCATGTCGTGAGTTTCCTTCTACATACTTGATATTGATATCTTTTAAAACAATAGGGCATTTTCTGCATCCTTACCCTAGAACTTTTGGTAAATAGAGTGACCTATAAACTATCTGGAGGCGGTGAAGGCAGATGGTACCTGGGTGTGAACTTAATTAGGGAGCCCGTAACTTAATAGCAATAGGAAAAGAGTAACTATATTACTAGAAAGAATGATTTTTATTATATACCTATGCACAAAGTCAGAGTAAATACATACTGCTCCTAGGGGTATAGTAATTGTACACAGATTGCACTGAACGCTGTGAAACGTTGTACTGGTTACCTTGGATAGTGACATATTGCACGCTTTGAGTGACAAAATTCACGCTTTGAACTACAGATTGCACGCTTTGAAGAAATAACGCATTCTGATTGGTCGAGAGGCCGAAAACAGAATTCTAGGCGCAAGATTCAAAAATGGCGGATCACTTCACTTTGCGAGTTCCATGGCGTCGTACAGTAACCACGGAGCGAGTTAGTGTGAAAATACATCAAACATCGAGTAAATCTACCCCGTATTGGCACCATCACTATGGTTTCGCATAGTATTAATACTAAAATGATGAATATGACATAAGATAATGAGCAGGCATCAGAGCATGATTAAAAAGAATTATGTTACACATCTAGCGGTGTTTTTTGGTTTCAACAGTTTCATCATAAGGAATTCTAGAACCCAAGAAAAACCGATACAGATAGCAAATCAGAGATCGAGCTCCAGGGAAATTAATTAGAAATTGCTGCCAACTCTGACACGCTGAAGTCAAGACATGGTGACTTTTACTTGACAGTCGGCGGCACATTTTAAAGCGGCCATGTTTGAAACTGAGCCTTGATGAGTGATTAGTGGGAGCAACCAGTTATTAATGACCAACTTCCAATTTCCAGAAGCCATCATTTCCCATGTTATTTTCAAATTCTGCTAGAGACAAGCTTCATACGAGCGGTGCTGTCGGTCGTCATGTGATTCCCCTCATCGCTTGAAGGATAGAATCACTTTTATGTAAAGGTTTATTGAGTCGCATAATCTTCCGTGTGGATGATTTTCTTCAAACAATACAATCAAGGGTGTTTTAAAAAAAAACCCTTTTGTTTAACCTTTATTTTCGAGTCGTTCTACTCGCCATATGCACCGTTCCTTTTCACAATAAAAGAGTATGCTATCATATCGTATTGAAATAAACCATAATTAGGTGAAGGTACCTTAAATATGCTGTTTTAGCGAATAAATGTAGTATAGACAAGTACATTTACACAGGTAACCAGAAATGGCTATTCATAACGTCATAGACTTAAAATCAATTTACAAAAGGAAAACTAAAATTTGAAGTGATTGAATAAGAAAAACGTCTTGCCTGCTCAGAGGAAAATAGCGAAGTTGTGAGCAAAGTGGAAAACACGTGACATACTGAAATTTCCCGTGCATACTTATTTGAATTACTCTTAAATGTACCATTGCGCACAATCAGTTCAACAAGGTAAACACTGCGAAATACTGCAGGACAGATACTAAAGAGAAAACTAATGGGAGTTTAGGGTCAGAGCTTGCATCCCATCTAGTTTAGATTTGAATCGTTTGATAATTCACAAGGCGAAGTCGCATGAATCACATAGCGATTCAAACGAGATGGGATGGAGCTCTGACTCTATATCGGTTTTTGAATCCATCTCACCCTTCACATTGACTGGTTGGCTAACATTTATGACTAACCCCCCAATATGTATTTTTCCTAAATACTCAATGGGGGTTGGATATGAGTTCCCAATGTTCAGTCTATGGGGGAAATAATACCAGGGGTGAGATAGATCAGAATACTACTGAGAACATGTTTTAGATTTATAAGATTATAGGACCTATGCTTATCGATCGGAATCATCTGTATTTGATATTCGTATCATCATGTCCCCAGCATGTGAGTAATTGACGAATATCTCTTCAACATTTGAAAGTGAATAACTGATTATCTTTTTCTCAACATGTGGATAACGGATTCGTACGTCCTTCAAATGTGACAAAATGATTTCCGCCTCAAAACCTTACTTATAGGGGACATAGTTTGGCAACCAACCCCTTCTACGATATAGGGGTTGGTCGGTTTAAATCACACACGGCATCACTCGGGGTGCGCCTCAAACCAAGTACTTATGTTCTAGATATACTCTAAGACCAGAAATACTTGATAGGAAATATTCATAGCTCAACAGATTTATAATGAAATCTAGCTTTAATGGTGGTTCTATTCTAAAAGCACACACAAAAGGAAATAATGAAATAGTAAATTGGCTTCGAGGTTATGACTAAACACACTCTCCAAGCAGTACGAAAAATCTGGAAGGAGAGTAATAAACAGGTCCCGCTACTGGGTCATGGTGGCCGCTTATTTAACCCGACCTAATTTTCTGTAGCTCTGGTTGCCAGTGTAATATGGGACAGAACCAGTGTTAGTTCATGAAGCTGTCACTAGGTGGCTAGCAGTATGGCAGACCACTTGGGGGGACAGATCTATATTCTGGCTCTATGTTCAATTGCCTTTCAATGTTTGACCATGGTTTCCTTGACTCTATACACCCATCCTAGAGCAGGATGAGATACTGATCAAACCCAGGACATGATGTTTTCGACATGGAACACTTTATACACATATGTGAGCAAGGCTAGAGTTGTGACACTTCTCAATTATCACTCACTTCTTTTGGACCTCCATTAGTGAAGAACACATACTCGGGGGCATCATGGCCGCCCCTAATAGGCTATATGCCGTATAGATACTCACTCTGACCCGTGCTTTTTTTCTCTTTAGTTGCTGATATAAGGATAGTTAGATTATGCAATGTGGCACCACCCACCACTGAGTGAAAGCTTGGTCACTGAGTGAAATCTACTACCCTCAGCGATTTTTCTATACCGACGCACAGTCAGTGGCACCACCGCAGACTTTCTGTGTAACTCAAAAAGTCTAAGCAATCTTCGTCGGCCAATGGAAAAGGGCCTTAAGTGAACTCTCTGGCCCGGAACAAAGTGTGTCCACTTACGCGGGGTTTTACTGAACATACAAATATGTTTAATGAGATTCTTAACCCTTTAACAGCAGGAAGATGCCTCCAGGCATTCCCCTGGCTACAGCAGGAAGATGCCTCCAGGCATTCCCCTGGCTACGGCAGGAAGATGCCTCAAGGCATTTTAGAGGAATCATTGATACTTATATACAAAATTCAATAGATAAAAAGCTAATTGTTCGATTTAAAAGAAATTTTGACAATGTATAAGAGCCATATTGACCTTTGATTTGGTATAACAAGATATAATCAGTCACCAAGATAAATCACTTAAATCACATGACACATCACATGACAATGCTATTTCTAAAAAAGTGTGCCTGCCGTAGCAGGGTCTTTTGGGCAGGCAATGCCTGTGTAATGGTGAACCAGGGAACTGGGTGCTGCAGGGAAAGGGTTAAAGTCCCTGAACTGACGATGATATAACAGAGCATCAACAGAATGAAATCACCGACGAATAAGGGAAACAAAGAAAAACATCAAGGATTTGATCTGTAGAGGAAATTCAAGTTAACACATTCAAGAGTTGATCTTCCTTACAGAAGAAACTACATTAAAAACTGCTAAGAGCAGACGACAACCACTCTGCAGTGTTCACCGAGGCAGCTGCTAAAAACTCCTCTCCTCCTCTTTTTTTCAGTTCTTTGCTTGGTACCGCAAGGATTTCTTTAAAAAGATTGTTATCCGTTCCTCTCAGTTCTGAAACACCTAGTGATTTCTACTTTTTCTCTGTCCGTCTCGGCACTAGACTCACTGATTGTCTTGAGGAAATATCCCCGAAAATCGGAATTTGCGTCGTGATTAGGGGATCCAATGTATTGACCTTTTATCCCAGAATACGATGGTTAGAAAGGATCACTTAGAACTGCCAATTGTCATGTCATTGTTTTTACAAAGTAGTATCTTTTATCCTACACTGTAAAAAAAAATTCCGTAGATTTTACGGTTTTTCTCTGGCAACTGGGGTGCCAGGGGAATACCGTAAATTTTACAGGTGACCGTAATATATTTCTGACCGTAAATTTTAACTGTACTGAGCCGTATTTTCATAGCGGTTTAAACCTGTAATATATCACAGACCATAAATCTTAACTGTAATAAACTGTATTTTGGTAACGGTTCAAACCAGTAAATATGAAAATGCAAAGCTGTATGAAATAAACTACAAATGTTTATGAATGGCCCTGTAATATGCATATAATATAAATCTTGTTATTAAAGGTATCAAGGGAGCCATCCATAAAGTATGTACCAGAATTTCACAAAAAATAGACCCCCTATCCCTCCTCCAAATATTGTATGCGATAGAACAAAGTAGGAGCATATGCAAAATTACCTAAATTCTTGACCCCTTACCCCCCCCCCCCCCCCATCCCAATTCATACATAATTTATGCATGGCCCATAGGGGATATTCAATATATCAGCATAATAGTGAATATTTTGTGATAGCTACCATCATACATATCCTAGCAGTATATTGGATCATCAATATCATTTATCACTATCAATGATATTTTTACATTTAAGTTTTTCAACTCTAATGTTATTAGTGCAGACTGTATCACTGGAATACTCATCAGAATCTGACAGTATAAAGCTGCATTTTATATGCTAGGACGAAATCAATCCTGCTTATGTTTTAGAAATGTCCTGTGAAAGTGGTGTTTAATCCTTTGAATAATGTTAATGTCCTCAAAACTTGTGAATGAATGTGGTTTAAATGGCAGAAATCTTACAGGAGATAAATGAATATCTATTACACATTTTGATGAAGTTAACTCCTGGAATTTAAAATATTCACTACTTTGATTTGCTGCCAATACTGGAGTTATTCTAAGTGTATCTGATGTATCCATATTTACTGTTTCATACTGTAAACTGACTGTATATTGGGTGGATTACAGTCCTGAATATGTTAAATGTTCAAAACCTTTTTTTTTATGTCAAATATACGGTATGGAACTGTAGATAAGATTACAGTGATAAACCGTCCACGTTTACAGAAGTATCCTGTATATTTTACTGAATTTTTTTTACAGTGTACCCCTAATAAAAAACGCCATATGCTTAACATGGGATTTGTTTATGTCACGGGTGTGACATAATTTGCTGTTTATGCCACTACTTTCTGATACTGAAAAAATATGGAAACGGGGTAGGATAAAATCTAGACGCCACTCGTTTGAGTTTGAGCTCATTTATGCCACTCATTTTGTTGGCTCCGTAATGTCACTTGTCTTCGTCTCGTGAAATTATGGAGCCAACAAAATGTGTGGCATAAATAAACTGAGACTCAAACTCGTGACGTCTCTTCATAATATCTATGCCAGAAAGTACATTGAATTATAACCTCTCCTGTGCAAGTGGTAGTTGACTCGTACCACCATACTGTGCCAGACTTTATACTTTACAGTAAGGCCCGGCGTCCACCTACTACGATAGAAATTTAGACCTACCGATGTGGCACCGATACAAAAAGCGAATATCGGAGACATATCGGGAAGGTGGAAAATCGTAGACATATGTCTAGACATGCCAATCCACCACGCATTGTATGGGTTTTTTATCGGTGTCTAATCGCAGAAATGTGGTCAACTGCTCCATTATTAGGTGACCTTCCGACGCGATTTTGATTTTGCATCGGAAGGTGCATCGTAGGGCATATCGGTGCCATATCGTAGTAGATGGACGCCGGGCCTTAGACATGTTATCGTGCGCTCCACATGAAGCCTGCAGACCTCCATTCCCGTGTGTAGATGTAGTTGACACCCTGGTGAGGAGAACAACCCTGGCCTGGCTTCTCTCATTACCGCACCATGCTTACCTTACCCGCAGGGAACATACACACGCATGCATAGACTGGCTTCAGTCCTTGTATCCCCTCCACTAGACTTGCTCAAGTCTTTGACTATGAACATTCGTTAAATGATTAATCAAAATCAGAATTAGGTTCATTAAAGTATGCATCCTTCTCTGACTGGCCCATGAATCAAAGACTTGTCCAGTAGGAACAGAATCTCCTGTTTATGGCCCCAGGTCGCTCCCTGAAGCCCTATACCTCCTCCCACCCCCCCCCCCCCCCCACCCTCCTCCTCCTGTTCCCTGGCCGTCTGTGTTGTCATAGCAATAAATTTAGCCTGTTCCTGACTGTGACCTGATTGAGATAAAAGTGATAGGGTATTAATCTCCGAGAAGATATCTTGACTAGTAGCCATGATATCTGTATGGAGAGTGTTGGAATACTGGAGCTAAACAGTGCCCAAACTCCAACACCATTGCCGATTGTACCAGTCCCTGTATCCCAGCGAGGAGGGTAGCCATAAGATGCAGGGACTGGAGCCAGTCTACCCCTCCACCTACCGTACCCCTCTTCGCCCTGATACAGGGACTGGTATAGACTGACAGTCCCTGCATCCTATGGCTACCAACACAGGCGGCCAGAGAACTGGAGGAGGGGGTAGGGGTAGGGGTATGAGAAGGTGTTGTGTTACAGGGAGCGACTGGGGGTCACATACAGGAGGTTCTGTTCCTACTGGACAAGTCTTTGATTCGTGGGCCAGTCTGAGAAGGATTACTCTTTCGTTGATTTGGTATATCTACCCTCCCAACTAATACCCTCTCTTCCTGGCAGGCCTGTTGTTTGAAAACGTAAACATTGAGTCGAGATTTTAAAAGGCCACAGGCGAGATTTATTGCTCTGACAACATAACTCCCAGGAAACTGAGGGAGGGGTAGGAGGAGGTGTGGGGTTACAGGGAACGGCTGGGATTGCAATCTACAGGAGGTTTCGTTTCTAATGGACAAGTCTTTGATTCCTGGACCAATCACACTGCAACATACTTTGTCGTAATTTTGTTTAATCATGAATGTCTTTAAGCAAGTCTGGACCTGGGGGCAGTTGAATAATCTAGGATCATATGTAAAGACACTCGTCCGTACCTTTGTACAAGGGTTATCGTTTGATAGTATTTAAGTTTTTTTGCTAAGACAGTATCGCACACCCATAAAGTCGTCCATAAGTATTCAACGAAGTTGACCCACATTGTCCCTGGCTGTCTATGACATACAGAAAAAGGGTCTTCATGTACCCTAGATTATTCAATAAGGCCCAGTCACACTGCAACATGCTTTAGGGGCCATCCATAAAGTACGTACGCACTGAGGGGGGTGGGGGGTCCAAAATTTCTGGAATTCTGCGTACGTACTTTATGGATGGCCCCTTATCGTAATTTTGTTCAATCATGAATGCCCATAATCGAAGACTTGAGCAAGTCTAACACACACACACACACACACACACACACACACACACACACACACACACACACACACACACACACACACACACACACACACACACACACACACACTCCTATGTCTTCATCACCTCGGCGCATGCGCGTGCAGACTTACAGCACCCGCCGCTAGGGGGCCTCCGCCAATTATGTCACGTGACTAGCATAGCGTTCCGGGAATTCTGGGACAGGCTTCTTTCCGGTTCAGTGATTTGATTGGAAAAAGGAGACTCCCAGTAATGGAGGGGAGGTGCGAGTCGGTACCTGAATATGGACAATGGGGATTGGCGTATGGGGCCCTTACAGATATATATGTACACCCCCTTAGGGGCACTGCCGATAAAAGAGCCCCAGATTATAGAGCCGAGGATGCCTTTTACCGTGGGGACGGTGTGGGTGTCGCATGTTGTGATTTGATAATAAGATGGGGAGTCTGTCCCGCGGGGTGGCTAACTCTCACTAAGGGTATTGTAGAGTATAGATACTGGGGAACACCAGAGGGGTTTAATCACTCCTGATATCACTGTCCGACCTTCTGTCACACGTCTCCGAGCTATAGTATCATTCCGTTTCATTCGTGATGATCTTTTCTGGTCAGAGTATTGCACAGATCAAAGTGGGATTCACACGGTGGGATTCATGTACCTCACAGAGTGTTTGTCTGAGACAAATCCTGCTGGAATTTGTTCAGGCCGACCTCTAGGAAAGCTAGCGAAACATATCTTTGTCCACCGTGTGTGTTGGACCGCTCCAACGAAGAGCGTCACCTAGAGACGATTGTACCAAGTCAATGTACCAATAAAAAAAAAATCTGAAATAAACTTTATTTCTAATGTGGCCGAGACACTAAGCTAGGACCGTGCGCTTTATGGCACCTTTTAATCAGACTCCTGAAGAGACATTTGTTGAAACTGTGTTAACTGTGTAAACGTCTACACTGAAACATATAAGTTACCTCAGGTTGTTGACGCCCTGCTCAAACCCATAGTAACTTGACCCCAACATCGCTACCATAGCTTTGTTGACACTGAGACATCACGTCACTTAGGGAAAATTCGATGATTACAGCGCAGCCGTGTGCAGATAGGCCTAGCCTCGTTCCACCAGGAAGGATGGCATTCACACAGGGAAAAGTAGACTGGCCTCAGTCCCTGTGTCCTACCCCTCCACCCCTTCTGAGTGACACAGGGACTGACACAGGGACTGGTCTCATCCGTAATCGGCCGTGTAGACTTCACCAACCACGACAGGGCTGCGACACACGCCGACAAGAAAGTTCCAATCGCAGCCTTGTCGCAGCCTTGTCGTGAGCAGGGGGGCTGTCGTGACCCCTTGTCGCAGCCTGTCGGAAAGTGCATGCTCCACCTAAATATTCTATCCTAGATCTCTGCGACAACTTCCTGACACGCCACGACACGCCACGACACGCCACGACACGCCACGACACGGCTCCAAAATCGAACATGTTCGATTTTGTCGTAACCTTGTCGGAAGGCCCCCGACAGGCCCCCGACAAGCTTCATGTCGCAGCCTGTCGTGACCTTGTCGTAGCCTCTTGTCGGGAACTGTGGTCCACCAACCACGACAAGGCTACGACAAGGCTTCCAATCGTAGAGCTGTCGTGGACCCTGTCGGAAAGCCGTTGTCGCAGCCCTGTCGTGGTTGGTGGACGCACCCCCTAACACACTCCCCAAACAGAGGTCTGGCTACTGGTCAGGATATCTGCTGGGAGATTGATACCCTCTCACTTTGATCTCAATCGAGACATAGTCAGGAGTAGGCGAAATATATTGGTATGACAACACAGGCGGCCAGGGAACTGGAGGAGGGGAGGGGAAGGGGTAGAGGAAGGTATAGGGTTACAGGGAGTGGCTTGGGGTCATAAACAGGAGATTCTGGTCAGAGTGGACAAGTCTTTGATTCATGGGCCAGTCAGAGAAGGACACATGCTATAATGAATTGTATTCCGATTTTCTTTAATCATTTAATGCATGTTCATAATCAAAGACTTGAGCAAGTCTAAGGGAAAAGCTGCAACTCAGAGACTACATACCCTGTGAACGGGAGTTTGTCTGAGACTATGTACCAGGTGTGTCCTTCTGTGTGAAACCAATCCGTCATTTTCTCTTGAGACACGGGAACCCCCAATTCATAATTCTTCTGGAAGATTGTTGAACCCAGGGAAAATCGTCGGAGATTGGGGAAAATGCGAAGGTATGCCAAACTCAAGAATCTGAGTCTCTCTGTGTATCCCAACGATCGAAAAATACAAATATAATTTCCACATTCCATAGCCACGGCTGTACTGCTTATTTAAAAACTCATTTCTACAATGCTGAACTTGAGGCTTTTCACTCGTTTGAGATCTGCTCACTGTGGTTTAGAGCAGATGACAGGGGAAAATGCCGCTTAATTGACAATTCTCGTACTGGAACCTCATGTTTGCGTACAGTTTGCCAGGTAGCAGGGTTGCTACCACCGTCTTAGAGACATGTGAGAATAATTCATAGTAGTGTAGTGGGATGGGAATCCAGCAGTGTTCGTTTGTTTCACGGAAGGTGGCGCGATATGCCGATCCTTACTGTGTAGTGATTCCGGGCAACGCCGCACACGAGAGTGGCGCGGCGGAGACCGGGATTATGTAACGCTTAGTATATATACTCAGCGTTCACAGTAGGTCGACAGGCTGTCCTCGCGCGTCTCTTCTACGGAACGGACCCTTGGGCCCTCACTTTGCAGGCGGGTTCTCGTAACCTTCCTGGTGGTTAGGCGAATCTTCCGGATTAGCCTATCCAGCATTACCTAGCACCCATGTGCTAGGGTACTGTACTTGTGGGGAAGATCTTCCAGATCTTTCCGGGAAGTAAGTGATTAATAAACATCCCTGTTTATTAAATGACGTTGTTGTGTTGTGTGTGATTAGGTCTGTGCAAACTAACCGAAAACCGAACCAACCTACGTGAGTGCGTAGGGTGGGATCCTGCCTGGAACTAGCGTTCCGGATTGGGGTCATCCAACCTGCTAGACAGGCGGCGACCACCACAGTAGATAAAACAGTAGAACAGCAGTCTTGTCCAGTTCAAAGCCCTATGCGATGATCCCTATTCATACCCTAGCCTAGCTTGTCCTCTTATGATAAATTCTCATGTGTGCTGCAGCTCTTTTGTATTCTAGAGTTGGAAGGTAAGGCCCAGCGTCCACCTATACTACGATAGAAATTTAGAGCTACAGCTATGGCTCCGATACAAAAATTCAATATCGGTGACATATCGGGAAGGTGCAAAATGATAGATATATGTCTTGACATGCCAATCCAACACGCATTGCATTGGGTTTCTATCGGTGTCTAATCGCAGAAACGTGGTCATCTGGACCGATATTAGGTGACCTTCCGACGCGATTTTGATTTTTTATCGGGAGGTGCATAGTAGACCATATCGAACCCAAATTGTAGTAGATGGACGCCAGGCCTAAAGGGGGGCAGCCACCAACCACGACAAGGCTACGACAATGGCTTCCTGACAAGGTCCATGACAGGCCTACGATTGGAGGCCTTGTCGTGGTTGGTGGACCCCAGTCCCTGCCGAGAGTCTACGACGAGGCCATGACAAGGCCACAATTGGAAGCTTGTCGGGAGCCTTCCGACAAGGCTACGACTGGACCCTTGTTGTTGAGTGTCATGGCGTGTCGGTCTATGACACACCCCGACAACGCTGTCATAAAGCCCCCCTTCTTATGACAAGGCTGCGACAAGTGCCGATTGGAACTTTCATATCGGCGCTTGTCGTAGCCTTGTCGTAGCCTTAATCAAATAAGAAAGGTACTTTTGGATTTCTTGGGAATTAATAAACTGCTTTCAAATCAAAATAGAGTGATATTAACGTATTGCGGATGTGTTATATTGACGCACATCACTTTGTGGAACGTGAGTAACGCTATCTGAAGTTACAGATCGGTTCACGAAATGATATCCTCAGTGTGGCAGTTTGCGAGTAGCGCAGTGTCAGAGAACCACACACTGCGGCTCTGAAAGCCACCCGATAAGGAGACAGTTAGAAGGGGGTTTATATGGATTCCTGCCAACGGGGTCGCCCTCCATCACACAGGCCCTAAGTGCGGGGACGAGGCGGACCCGGGCACTGCCATGCCTGAAGGCCGCAACGTCTGTCGAGAGGTCGCAGTGTTAGGCCCAAAAAAGTCACAGTTCCATCTACTGAATTAACCGTGGCTTGATCTACTTCAATGTGCTTAGAATGGAAAGGTACGGACTCGGTTCAGAGAGCCTGGCTAAAAGGCTCTACATATATATGTATACATTCTCAGTGTTGGTCAAGGTATTTGAGTTTACTAGGCCTTATAAAGAGAATCTTAGGATAGTGTTACATTTCAATGGAGAGTCTTAGAAATATAAAGATGGTCTTTTCCCTTATGACAATGGACAATTGTCTTGTGTTGCGGTTTTTATTGCTGTTTGCTCTGCTTACAATGTAGCTATATGTGGTTCATTGGTTTAGTTAGGATTTGGTTGTTTTTCTTTTTTCTTAGTTTCCTTTCATGCTGGTTATGACCGTTTCTTTATGGGTATCTGTGGATCCCTTATAAGTGGGGACACCCGAGTACATAGAAAGATATGTGTTTTGTATTATCTTACCTTACACTCAGAGTATATATAAGTATTTGTATAATGAGTAAAAGGGATAAGGTGGGGCTATGAAAATCAACTTATGATAGTTGAAGCCTCAACCTATTTATTGATCATCTTACTATGCAATATTTATTGTGCAAACAATGAAAAAAACGAAGAAATGTAAGATAACCTATGATGATTCAATAAAGAAGATTAAAAATAAATTGGAGGATCTTGTCAGTTGATTCTAAGAATGGAGCAAAGATTTTGAATATAAGCTGAAGGAATGTCATATACCATTGCGAGGAAATAAAATACAGATAATACGAGGATTAATAGTACTCGATCGATCTGAAACTCCTAATATTTCTCTTCGCACGTTCGATATGTTTCTACAGCTGCCGCAGCCTACATGAAAATAAAACCATATTCAACAATTAGTAACAAGACCGTTTGTCTAGTAAACAAAACTGGGGCTAGTTTTAGTCCTGATTGCTTATAAGTAAATATTCCGCAACAAGCTTGTTCTCTATTGTAAAATCTTATATTAAAACTAAAGAAACTATATCGTTATCCCTTTCAACTATGATTGAGTTTACTCTATTTTACATTACGTTACGTTATTATTACTACTAGTATTATGTATATATATATTAATATTGTCTGGGACCTGTGGAGCCCCGGCAACCTCTCACTATTTGTGGATTATCTATTACTTTCTTCACCCAGCTTGTCATCTGCAGACTACTTCACTACTGCTAGATCCAGGCTGGAATATCAATGGGTTATTTGAATATTCGTAGCTTACATAGATATAGAGCAGAGGTTAATTTTCTCTACAAGGATATAGATTTTATGGGTTACGGAGAGACGTGGCTTACAGACAATCATAGAAATAGTATGTTGATCTCTCCAGACCATTCGATTTATCGGGTAGACAGACGGGATGGGGTTGGAGGCGGCGTATGTTGTGTAATAAACAATAAATGGGATAAATTCTGTACACAAGATAATTCTCTTTCCGCTTCAACACACAATCATGAAGTTCTAGTTATCACTGTATGTAAAGAAAATAATAAGAAACTTATATTGGTTTTCTACTATAAACCGCCACATACCAATGTTGATACCTTTCTTGATAGCTTACAGGTAATTTTAAATTCGGTTAAATATAAAAATCATGAAAAATGGCTACTGGGGGACGATAATATCAATACCAAGAACCGATCTTTGAACGAAAGTGAGAAGTTACGAGATTTCTGCAGGGATAATAACTTGAAGAATCTGATAAACACTACGACGCGCCCAATAAGCGAGACTTGTATTGACCATATAATGACGGACTCTGATTACCAACAAGAACCCCTGGTGGGAGAAGATCTCATCAGTGATCATCTAGCGGTGACAGTAAAACGAAACAAAGTAAAACATCCAAACATTAGTTCATCCTTTACCGGTAGAAGTTATCGAAAATATAATCAGACAGACTTATATAATAATCTAGCGCAAACTGATTGGCTGCCCTTCTATAAAAGTCGAGATCCAAATTATCAATGGGAATTTATTATGAAGGAGGTTGAAAAATATTTGAATCAAAAATGTCCCGTTAAAACCATGAATTTTAGACAGAAAAAAAAAATTGGATTACCGACCTAATTAAAGACCTTTTTATAGAACGCAAGGAATTAACTAAGCTTTATAAATGTTACGGAACATCAGTCTTAAGAAAACCAGTTAAACTCCTAAATAAACAGATAGCAAACAGAATTAGAGAAGCAAAAAAAAGTTATTGGTCAGAAAGACTAGAAGAAAATCTAAATTCCCCGAGAAAATTTTGGCAGACGATAAAAGATCTCTATGATCCTAGTACAGAGAGTATCACTCCGAAGATATATGACGATAAAAAAGGCAGCTATATTGATACAGTAGATCTCCCGGATTATTTTATAAATTCTTTAATAAGGTTGCCGAGTCTTCGTCTGACCTACCAACTGCACATACTGTTCATACTGAAGACGAGAATATAGTTGGAAATGTTGAAGCTTCTGATGTACAACCAGTGGTCACCCTATCAGATATCCACGATGTAGTTAAAGACATAAAAATAAATAAAAGTAGTGGAGTTGAAAATATAAATACAAAGATTCTAAAAGACATATTTAGTAGTATACCAGACCAGTTAAGACACCTATTCCAAACCTCACTTGATACTACAATTTTTCCAAAGGCCTGGGCAAAAGCCAATATTGTCCCAATTCCAAAAGGAGGAAACTCCGAATCAGTAAACGACTGGAGACCGATCTCTCTATTACCCTTACCGGGGAAACTGATAGAAAAACTGATTCACAAATTAATTACGGAACATCTTGAAACTAACGACTTATTAAACCATAATCAATTTGGATTTAGAAAAGGATGCGGAACCGTGGATGCAATAATGAAATTTGTGCCAGATTTATATACCTATAGAGATGATGGTAGGGTGACCAGTGCGGTTTTTGTTGATCTAAGCAAAGCCTTCGATCGAGTAAACCATCCTTTACTTGTATCGAAGCTAAGACGTCTTCGACTGTCAGAGCCCCTAGTGAAATGGATAGAAGCGTATCTTAAAAACAGACAACAACGAGTAAAGATTGAAAATAACTTGTCAACTTACTTACCAGTTCGGCATGGGGTACCCCAAGGGAGTATTCTAGGGCCTCTCCTCTTTAATTGTTACATAAATGATATGATAAATACAAATTACTGTTGTTCTCACCTGGCCTACGCCGATGACCTTGTTCTGTATACATCAGATGTGAAGCATGAAGATTCACTACATAGGCTAAACTCGGATCTCACACTTCTAGATACTTGGTGTGTAAGAAACGGTATGAAAATTAATGTGAATAAAACTAAATATTGTTGTTTTGGCCCTACCACCAAACTAAATAAGATAAAAAACGATGGTAATGTAACTAAACTTAAGGTTGATGAAAAGGAACTACCTAGATGTCACTCCTATTCACACTTAGGTATTATTTTGGACGAGGCCCTAAACTGGAAGAAATGTGTGTCCAATACCATTAAAAGGGTAAACTATCGTCTGTTTAAGTTAGCTAGGATTCGTAAATTTATCAATGCAGACACTGGCCTAAAAATTTATAATAGCTTAATCGCACCTATTTTCGACTACCCCGGGTACTTCCTGAGTGGAGCTACCTTGAAAGAAAAAAACAAACTCCAAATCAGTCAGAATAGGGGGCTACGCATCGTGACTAGGACTCTGATAGGCGAACTGTCGATAGACGAATTGCATGAAAAATGTAAGGTACAATTGCTTGAAAAGAGACGTTTATATCTCAGCACTTTATTTCTTCGAAAAATGGCTATGAATATGGAAGAACCTACTGATCCGATTACTCGTACTCAACATAAAAGAACCATAGTACTAAAACGACCATAAACGACTTTTTTCAAACGGAGTCCCGTATACTCTAACATGTGGAGCTGGAATGAACTCCCAAAAGTTATCCAAGATGGTAGTCTTACAAGCCTTAAGAAGTTTGTGAAGGCGAAACATTATGCTCAGTACTGAGGAACTTGCCTGCCGGGTTTGTCTTAATCAAGCACGCATTTTCTAAGGAAAGTAATCGAGGAAGTTGGTCGTTCCATTACTCTCATCAACTCATCATAACATCAATCACTTTGTATATATAACTCTTTATTGTCTTATCTTGTTCCAAGATCTAAAATATGTAAACCGTCACTATAATAACTGGCCTGAAAATCTGCGATGCAGAGGCCTTTATTGTACCTCTTTACAGTACTCAATAAAAAAATAAATAAAAAAAGAGGTTCTAACACTAGTCGTTGTGTTGATAAACTTGTGAAGAAAAACTTAGTATTCTAAATGGGTTCTGCGATATGCGGGGTTTAAACTAGCAACTCACCGTGTGGCACACTCCCTGTGGTTTTGGAAACGTTCATGCTAGAAAGGCAGTGTACGAAAATGGAGAGTGCGAAAGGCATTATGTATGACAAAGAAGAGCTGAAGACGAGGAAGCAAGGTGTGAAAGTCAGGTCGAGCTTCTGCCATGCGGTCTCCCACACCACCTGTGCCGAGCTCAGGTGGGGAAGTAAGCCAGTTAGAGAACTACCTCACACATGGAACAGCGCCTTAAATCATTCGCATCGGTCGAGGACCATCGCAGTCGAAAGTTTCATGCACATGATATTTTACTCCTTATTTCATCTTTTTGTAATTCAATTCAGGATGGATATTCTCAATAATCCTCAGAATACTATGCACCTGAACCGAATAGAATCAATAAACAAAAAACCCACAGACCTCCACCAGACTGGTTTAGACCAAAAAGGAAAATGTAAAAGAATCAAATCACACAGGTTTATGAGCCATTTTCCACTGGCCAACTATTCGCCATCAGTCTGCAGTGTTTGGAGGAGAGTTCGTTCGGTGTTGACCTGTAAAATGTGGCAGAAACAAGGCACACACTACACCCTCACAAATTTATAGATGCCAACGTGCAGTCGTTGGCCACCACCAACGAACATTTAATGCCGGATGTCCATCTACCGATTTCGGTATGAACGATTAGTTCCCAAATCGTATACGAGTCGGTCACCTTGTCGCAGGCAAATTACGTAACCCCTTGCTCGACCCACACACTGATGAAATCGGTGTATGGTCCACTAATCGCTAGGGGAGGGCAAAAACCAAAGAAACCGAGTGTGGCACCCCCTACAAGCCTCACCAAGCGATTACTGTATTTACTGCGTCAGTCAACCTATCAACCCTCCTTTCCCAACGTTCTGTTGTTGCCGACTACATTTATCAACATGTTGATAAACTGATCCCCACCGATTTTGGAACATTGAAACCACAACTTGTCGGCGACAAAAGGACGTCTGAAGGCGGTGGTTCACTAATCGGTGGGAAGCCTTGCCTAGCTATGCTACATCTACCGACTCCGTCAGGATGGGTTGCCTGAGACAAATTACCGCCTGTTTGTCGCCGACAAACGTACATATATGTTCCAAAATCGGTAGATGGGCATTGGCTTTTAGAGAACTCAATAAATCGGTGTCGTTTTCGTCGGCCAGCGGAAAATGGCTTTAACAGATGGACATGAAGACAAACACAAAAGTTCCTGAAGCCAACCCTACCCGTCTTTAACTTGCACTGTATTCACACTAACCCTAGTACCACCTGACAGCGTGTCGCTCGTGGTAGATATTTATAACCTACTCAGTCAGACACATGAGAGAATAGAGTTCTGGCCCTCACGGGGGATTGAAACCGATAGCTAAGCAAGTATGTACACGGGCTTGTCACACATGGCCACACCTGCCTCCTATAAGACTCCTCCGTGCGGAGAAAGACAGAGAGAGAGAGGCAGAGGAATAGCGAGTGAAAGCGAGGGATAGACAGAGACAGAGAAGGCGAGAGAAATAGAGAGAGGCCATAATAGACGGGAAGAAGGAGAGGAGACACCAGAGAGATAGAGACTGACAAAGGAGATACGACAGAGAAGCAGAGACAGAGAAATAGCGAGTGAAAGGGAGATAGGTCATAATAGAGGGAAAAAAGGAGAGGAGATAGAGAAGAACAGATAGCTAGAGGGAAAGAAGATAAGACAGAGAAGCAGAAACGGAGAAATAGCGAGTGAAAGGGAGACAGGTCATAATAGGGGGAAAGAAGGAGAGGAGATAGAAAGAGATAGTGATAGGGAAACAAGATAAGACAGAGAAGCAGAGACAGAAAAATAGCGAGTGAAAGGGAGAAAGGGCATGATAGAGAGAAAAGAAGGAGAGGAGATAGAGAAGAACAGATAGCTAGAGGGAAAGAAGATAAGACAGAGAAGCAGAAACAGAGAAATAGCGAGTGAAAGGGAGACAGGTCATAATAGGGGGAAAGAAGGAGAGGAGATAGAAAGAGATAGTGATAGGGAAACAAGATAAGACAGAGAAGCAGAGACAGAAAAATAGCGAGTGAAAGGGAGAAAGGGCATGATAGAGAGAAAAGAAGGAGAGGAGATACAGAAGAACAGATAGCTAGAGGGAAAGAAGATAAGACAGAGAAGCAGAAACAGAGAAATAGCGAGTGAAAGGGAGAAAGGGCATAATAGAAGGAAAGAAGGAGATAGAGAAAGAGAGATAGCAAGAGGGAAAGAAGATAAGACAGAGAGGGAAGGTGAGAAAGAAGATATGAGAGGGAAGGTAGATAAAATAGATGGAGGGAAAGAAAGAGAGATAGCCAGAGTGAAAGAAGAAGAAGAGAAAGAAATAAGGAGGAAATAGAAAGAGCAATGGAAGGAAAGATGTGAGACATCGTGAGAGGGAAAGAACACAACATGAGATATGGAAGTTTCCACTATGATATTCAATGAGCGATGACGTAACACCGTCATGGTGATTTAGTTCATTTAGTATATGCAGGGGTGAGATAAATACAGAAAGCAACTTGGTTTGATCACAGTCGTCATTTAGGACCCCTATTATTTTTATCATTGATGTATGTTAGGAGATGACAGAGGTAAGTTTTAAACTGTATGCTGATGACTTGGTTATCTACAGTAATAATAGGGATCCAGAAATAGCTAGACATATTCTTAGTCAAAATATACAACTTATTCATAACTGGACAGACATCTATGACCTCATATTGAACACAATAAACATTGCCATGTTGGCCAACAGAATATAGAGATTTGTGCCTAAAATTGACGAATATATCCTGTGTTGTGTTCTTTTCCTCTCACAATGTCTCACATAGAAATATAACGTTGTTGTTTGTCATTTCTGTGTCCGACGGTAGATGGGTATTCAGTAATTAGATCAGTAAATGAATCAGGAGGGTGTCTTCAGCTTTCACGAGAATGAAAAGTGACTGTACCTTGCACTAATGAGGGATAGATTTACTGTCTCCAACAGATATTGCGTGTATGGCATAAAGCTCCTGTATATGCATTGTGAATTGTGTGTTTACCGCTGGGGATATAATATTTCAAGGTTTTTTTGACATAGCAACAAGAAGTTCATTTCAGTACAAAATCATAACTTGGGGTGGATTAACAGGGTACTAGGTCTTGCATGGGGTATATCGGATACTGAATACTATGGAGAAACCAAACAAGACTTAGTCGTGTTGTTGTTTATCGCACAACAGCTAGATCGCGTATTACTTCGCGAGGCAAAGCCAAGAGCAGTAATAAGCGATCTTGCCGGAGTGCGATGAACAATAACACGACTAACTCGAGTTTGGTTTAGAACTTATCCTACCCCGCCCGTCTAAATTACTTATACATTAACAGATGACGTCATTTGTCAAGTGTATCCCACAAGAGCGATATTTTTCATTTTTCTGAACTCCAGACCAAATACAGTGACCCAATGTTAAGCCTATGGAGTTTTCTTATTAGAGGTAGTAGGTATTAGAGGTAGGATAAAAGAAGTTATTCCTTAGTGATCCAGCACCTGACAATTACGATACATCACTCCTTTCCCATAATGAGTCTGAGAGCAGGAAGATAGGCATCGCCTTATTAGGGCAATTAATGGCCCATGACATAAATTATATTACTATTACACCACAATTCATCACTCAATGTAGTTTTACCATATTCACAGGAACTTTTCTGGAATTTATCAATTTACATCACGCATATGGATTGTCCAGTCTTTACTGAAATTTTCTTCTTTTTTTTTTCTCCCCATAGTTGTACATTTTTCTCCTGTCATTGTTCTACACGCATCGCGAAAGTAAAAGTAAGATTTTGGTTTTGGAAAATAAAATTTTATTTTTGTGGTAAAATTTATGATAAGACATTTTTTTATAATGATAGTAGTATAATATTATTAAAATGCATGCCGTCCGAGGTGGGTGAACGACGACGGAGGAGTGACTGTATGGTTTGTTGTTGCGTAGTAGGAGAGAAGCGCAGTGTGTAGGTATGTGAATTTCGCACAGCAGAGCTCAATGACCCGTCAGAGGCCTTAACCTCTGCCGAACCCATTCTAAAAATTATTGATTAATGTCATGCGTATTATTCTATTCAATCTATCCTATCTCTAATGTCTAACTTTCCTATCTTTTACCTTTGATTTGTAGCAAACCAATTACTTTCCTAGTCACGAGTTTCCATTTAAAACAAGCTTTTGAATTGTTGTACATACTTTGTATTTTTCATAATTTCCATTTCCAATATTGAAGTAATCTAAGAATCACATATAACTGTCCCTGGAAGTAATATGTAATAGGAATCTACAGTCTGGGCTGAAATCAGTTCCTCATATGAGAAATCTAACACCTGATTCATGGAAGTCTCATAATTTGAATGAAACATACCTCTTATTGCAGGATAATGTCTGAACAGTACAGACTCCCATTAGTTTTTAATACATCTCTACTGTCGATTTCGTGTTGGTTAAAAAAAGGCAATCCATCGAGATCACCCGGAAGCCTGCCTTTACTCCTCACACCCTGTGTGAATATGTAAATGTTCAACATTCCTACTGGTTGCCTATACATTTAAACATATGGTGTTTTTTTCTATTTCTAGTCAGCCAACCTTTCTCCCGACTCAGAGTAGCGTACCCCCGCGGCCATTCCCATAATCCTCTTCCTGTCCAATTATATTCCAATTAAAAACAAGAACCATTTCGGTTGAGAGAATGGCTAGAAACTGAAGCATATGCTACCTCTTTATCTCAAACCATTTTCCAGTAAGGTATACCAGATCGTTGGCCAAGTTGTGGGACCTCTTTCACTGATGTATACGTATTTGATTGGGATGTATATATATCAGAGTTGAATGCATGAGTGCGGGCAATAGAGGAGATATACATATTGGTGCTTTGCAAGCCAGGAAAAATACTCCATAGGCTTGCTGGATATAAGAATAGTATTATACAATTCTGAATATTTTCAGATACACTTTTATACCATCGATATCATGGGTTTCATAAACAAATATAACTTGTAATAGAATAGCGATATGAAATTCAAATAACACTAAATCGTAAATTGTCTTTTAACTTTCTTTGTATTCTCTTCTTTCTAAAACTGAGCTGCATTGCATTTCGCCATTTTAATATCGATAAAAGGTTCATCAAATATATCAGTTTCCCATGAGCATTAAATAAAGGTATCCGATTACCTCAGATTGTGAAACATTTATCCGGACCATTTCAGGAGCAACTGGATAATGCTGGCCATTGTTCGATGATTATTTGTGTTTCATACAGAAAGTGAAACGCAACGCTCTGCCGTTCACCCCCACAGCCAAGGTAGGTTTACAGGCAGGCCTAGCAGCCATCCCAGTATACAGGAGAATCAATTATACATGATTCTATAATTCATTATAGACAGAAAACTAGTTACAAGAGGGTTGAGGAAAGATGTAGTGGAAGAAGGGCTGTCAATATTGTCTTTAAATGTGGCAGGCTCTAACCGAGGTTAATTTGTGCAGCGGTCAATGATGTGTATGTACACTGGGCTTGAAATGTGTGTGTCTGAACTATCTGTCATCTTAATGTCTTATAAGATTATTTTGATTGATTCTAAATAATTAGCATTGAATAAACATTCAAGAAACTTAATTCGAAGTACATGATGATTCGACCTTATTATGGAGAGGACTATTTTCCGGAATCTCCTGCAGGAGATTCTGACATGCCAGAATCTCCCGGTAGCCGATTCCAGGTGCCCTATACATTTCCTATGGAGACTCCGTATTAGGTGGGTAATAAAACGAATATAAATAAATGGAGTGAAATTTCTAGTCATCCCTTAATTTAGTCTGGCTCATTTGTTGTAATCTATTTGGTACTGAGCAAACCATCCAGTTCTACACCTGCCTATGTACCCAGCAACAGTGGACCAATGAGGTATGATAAGAAGTAAATAAACAATTACGAAGGAATGATTAAAGTCACACAAAACCAAGGACATCTCAATGTATATAAGTGTTCTCATCCCAACTTATGGGGGATGGGGTGTCATTGTACACAACCCATCCCATATGACAAGAACATTACTACAGATCACAGAACCACCAGGGACCTGTTTCACTAGTTTCGTGACATGTCTGTGACACCCTACAGACATTGAGGTTGTTTAGTTTCGTGACAACACAAGTAGCTGCCATTCGGAAAAGACAGACGCCAAACATAAGAATTAGACAAATCTACACATCATGGACCAGGGACCTGTTTCACTAGTTTCGTGACATGTCTAGATGGCGTGACATGTCTAGATGGCGTGACATGTCTAGATGGCGTCTAGATGGTGCGTTCGATTTCATAAGAACTAGACATTAGACATTGTATTTTCCTTTCTTGCTTGCACTGTTGGTGCTGCTTTTCATGTCTGTCTAACACTTTTGTCACCAGACTATTGAAACAGGGACCTGTTTCGCTAGTTTCGTGACATGTCTGTGACACCATACAGACAGATTGGTTTGTCTGGTTTTGTGACAACACAAGGAGCTGCCCTTAGGAAAAGACAGACCCAAAACATAGGAATTAGACAAATCTACACATCATGGACCTGTTTCACTAGTTTTGTGACAAAAGTTTTAGACAGACATGAAAAGCGGCACCAACAGTGCAAGCAAGAACGCACAAAATGAAGTTTAATGTATAGTTCTTATGAAACCGAACACACCATCTAGACGCCATCTGGACATGTCACAGAACTAGTGAAACAGGTCCCTGGTGTTTAACTCACGCACCAACACTCCCCTCCCATAATTAAACACGCACGTCACTTCAACTTTCAACTCCAAACTCAACTATACACATCCATTTAATATTTTCCCACCCACCTCCCAAATTATATCTTATAAACCCAATTCCTTCTTCAAATCATTCCATCATACCCTATTTCATTCATTATCCATACATCTTACTTAATTTTACCACTACAACGCCATCTGATATTATAATTTCAACAGTATTTTATTCATAAATAAATAAAATGTAATTCACTTGGATAATGATCTGGAAATGAATAAACTCCTTTTAAGACGATGGAAATAATTAGAATTGATTTGTCTCGGTCAGCTGGGAACTCTAGACACTATAAGACAGGCTGGTTCTCTGCACCTTTACCAATCCCACAGGCCTGGCCTGAAGATTAGGCAACGTATCTGAGCGTGTCCATCGCTCAAAAACAGGTGGCGATGATGTTTGATAATAAGCAAACAGCAGCATAGTGATGAATTTCGAGATAAGAATATATGGAATAATAACCCTCTCATGCTAATACATACAGGACTTATCATAGGAAAATAGTATACATTTCCATTAATCTTGTTTTAACAGGGTATATTATCATGAAACATCACGAAATTTCATATGATTGTTTATACGGCATGAGTTGTCTTTGCGGAATGATATCACGAAGCGGAGCTGAGTGATATCTGTAGCAGAAGACAATGAATGGCATATAAACAATTATATGAAATTGAGTGACGTTTAGATTTTATCCTACCCTGTCACATGTTTTTAACTTCATATGTTACCAGTGGCATATAAATATTTTATGGCATAACCGTGCCATACAGTCACACCATGTTAAGTCTATGGAGATTTATATGCAGGGTAGTATAAAACTTAGTACAGCAGTACTAATCTAAAACGACTTGACTATGCTGTAACACGAGATGGGAATTTAGGTTTGTACGGAATGAGGCGTTTGGCAGGGTTCCGTACGAACCATGAATTCCCATTGAGTTTTGTAGTTTGTATAAGCATGGTAGATTGTTCTATATCTATCATGTACCCGAAATAAATAGAAAATGATTTGATATATCAACAACCATGTTTTAGTCAAAACATTTGGAACATATGCCGTATGAGTTTCATACCGCAGTTTTTTACGTTATATGGTGAAATGTTGCATATTTACAGTATATGCGTCATGAAGAGCAACTTGCTATTTTAAAAACTCAATTAACATCTCTACAGTTAGGTCACTCCAAAAAAAACCAACTTGTTTCTCATCAGCGCGTGCATCAGAAAAAACGATTTTAGAAGATTTTTTTTTTAAATAGATGAACCTTGATAGAAATTATGAAAGGTGTGTGTATTTAGTATAAAATTAAAGCCCCTGATGTCAGAGATGCATTAAATGTATAGCCAGTAAAAATCTGGAAACCCCGTGCAAGCAGACACCCTGCGTAAGCAACCACTTTGGCCCGGATCGGAGGGTGTCCGCTTATGCGGGGTTTTACTGTATGTCTGCCATCTTTGATATAGCAAAAAAAAAAAAAAAAAAAAAGCGCCCTCGTCATATTTTTCATGGCTTGGTGATGAGAAACAATTTTTGTTTTAGTGGCCTTAAGTGAAAGTATTGAAGAATACTTTTGAGCAAGGCAGCATGCCGCTATCTGTTCTGAATACCTGTATGCCAACCAGTGTAAGATAATACAGAAACCACTGCTGAATTATGGATGAAAACATCCCTCTCACTGATAGTAAACGTATAATATTATGGATATCTGCCTATTTTATAAACGATCGCGAAGATAAGGATTGATTATATCACGGTATATGTCGGGGCGATTAATGTAACTAGTCCACGGAATCTGTTGGCTCATATTTTATAAGCGATAAAGTACGAGTCAGTGGAAATCATATATTTTTATAGGTACACGAATGTTAGAGCACCTAACATGACAGAGTTGATATGAACATATTCTTTCAAATCACTACGTAAATCACAGCTGGCTTTTTTCTCTTCAAGGGATATTACATTTTATGTGTTTCCTGTGTTTATTGCGATAGAAAGGATACTTTATGAAAAAAAACAGAGGGGTATTTGACAAGTCACCACACAACCCCGTGAAAGGGTTTATAGAGATAGAAATAACATCGATAATTAATGACGTGAGTAAGGTGAAAATTGAGGGGTAGGGGCTTCAGTGTTGAAAACAGGGGCCCGTTGAATATGCTGGGCACATGTACACTTTTTTCTATAGGGGACAGAGCCATTGTTAGTTCATGAAGCAGTCACTAGGTGGTCGGGGGACAAAACCTGTATTCTGGCTCTTTGTTCTTACGAAATTCAACTGCCTTTCAATGTTTTACCATGGTTCCTTTGACTCTCTGCTCCTATCCCAGAGCAGGAAGATATAATGCTAAAACCCAGGACATGATATTTTTTACATGGAACACTTTATTTACATATGTGAGCAAGGCAAGAAAGTGACATTTCCCAATTATCACTCACTTCTTTTGCACCTCCATTAATGTAGAACAGCTACCCGGGGGGCGCCATGGATCATAGGCTATATGCCGTATACGCCAAGGAGACCCAGGCATGGTGTGGGTCAATCTAATTCAACACTTATGGACAACATTATGGACGGCTAAGACGAGGTACAGAAAATGGTCTTCATGTACAAACCTAGATTATTTAGTGGACCCTAGTGCCATACGGATAGTGATGCATGGACAGAAGTCATCCTTCTCATGATTTTGGAAAACCATTTGCATTAAGGTTTAAATTAAAAATTAAAATGCATTACAGACCTCTTTATATAGCTGTAAACATTCCAGAACCGTGACTCCCGTTTTGTAAATGAATGTGGGTGATTCGTTGACATTAGTGTAGGAAAGGTCAATTTAGCAGAGCAAAAGAAAACCAAGTATGAACAATATTCATCATCACTTGACGACGCCTGACTTTAATCTGAAATCTATATAATATCAGAACGACATACCGGGCATGTATAGCTGTTCTGCAAAGATGATATCCAAGAGTTTATCCTACCCCGTTTTCACATTATTTCAGTATTAGAAATTAATGACAGAAACAACACTTTATGTCACACCCATGACATAAACAAATCCCATGTTAAGCCTATGGAGTTTTTAATTAGGGGTAGGATAATAAACGGAACGAAGCTAACTGCATTATAAAGAACTATTTACCATATTGAAACCAGGAAATAGAGTACACAATATGAAACACAAAGTCAATAAATAAGAAATAAATATATACGCGGATCGATATTTTTTCACATGCAGGCAGGCAAACATCTAAAAAGCCTTCTCATGCCTTGCTTTCTAAAAGTTACCTTGGTCTGTAAGGGAGGTGAAAAGGGAAGCTATATGAAACTTCCAGTTGCCGGCTTTTTGCCCCAGGGACGTCTCATTAACTACATGCATTAAGAGGCCAGGACCCCAGAAGTAAAACCCCATCAAGGACTCTTTGTACTTACTGCGGCCCATACTGAGTCCCCAGCCAGAAGCCCTTGGAGCCCGCTCAGGTCCCGAGCTGCCCCGAGTGACTCCGATCGTCTCCGAGGTTCTCCGAGTGGCGGCTCACAGGTCCGAGATCTGCCATAAAGTCAGTCCAAGCCGTCAATCCTGTCCCTCTACGAATTGCCCCGGAAAATCCCGAATTGCTCCGGAAAATCCCGAACTGCTCACGGAGAAATCCGAGCAGCTCATCTGAGCTGTTCCTTACTGCAGGCAGACGTCTCTAAGCACATCCTCATTGGTTTAGGGCGGCGGCGATTGGTTTGGTCCCACTCCCAGCTGCTCCTGTGCTGCTCACCAGGGGGCACTGTGGATGTCACGTGACGGGGCGAGCAGCTCACGTGGCAGTGAGACGCTGGAGTACCTGCAGGAGGATGAAAGCCCGATGACATCTCGGCAGCGACCAGGGCGGCCTCTCTGCCGTCAGTTAGTATGAGGCACCGAATGTGACTTTAATGTATCTTTGTGAAACGGTATTATAGGGAGACATGGGTAGTGGGACTGAATGGAATCTGTTCAGGGATATTTCTGACCAAATACAAGAAGGAACTTTAACATGTTCATATGAAATGGTATTATATAGAAACATAGTTAGTGTGACTGAATGGAATCTGTTCAGGGATATTTCTGACCAAATACAAGAAGGAACTTTTACATATTCATATGAAACGGTATTTTATAGAAACATAGTTAGTGTGACTGAATGGAATCTGTTCATGGATATTTCTGACCAAATACAAGAAGGAACTTTAACATGTTCATATGAAACGGTATTATATAGAAACATAGTTAGTGTGACTGAATGGAATCTGTTCAGGGATATTTTGTTCAGAAATACTTACCGAGTTCTAAGAAAGAACTTTAACATATATAAATGAAACGGTATTAAAGGGAAACATGGTTAGTGTGACTCAATGAAATATGTATCGAGTTGATGTGGGTCGGAAATATTGCTCTAATTTGAAGAACAATGTGAAGGTTTTCGACCTATAACAACAAGGAACAAATGCAATTCAAACACACTCATTATGTTTCTTTATTATCATATACATTGAAATCATTTAAAACGCCATTTCAAAACAAGTCATGTGGTACAGAGGGACGTATTGATATTATTTCGTCAGTCAGTGACGAACGGAATCCGTACTCCTAGTCAGGGAAAGTGAGACATTCGCTCAAAGGACATGACGAGAGAAACGTCACTGTCGAGTCCGTAGGGATGGCCGTTCGAGACCTTTCCTACCATAGTAAATACATCCCGACGTCGGAGGCGGAGGGAAGTACAAAAGGCCGCGAACAGCATCCCTCCGGACCCAGTCACTATGTTCTCTTGTCATTATATACCTTAAATCAATTAAAGAAAATCCATTTTATTCACTTACAAAGTCATCGCTTCATAACCAATTCACTATATCACAGTAGCCCGAAATTTGTTTCTACTGGACCCCTAACATCAGGTAGTATTTCCTAGACGCGCGCACACAGGTATATGATAATAGTCTTTAATATGACGATAAATGTGACATCGCAATAATTCAGTCTAGCATATTGATGCAGGGTATTATTTCATTTGGATTGTTCCTATAAGGACAGATGATGCCTTGAGGCATCATTTCCCCAATATTCATTAAATTGGGAAATAATGGACCAAGAAACGTGTCATTTCGATAGAATTTAGATATAACACGTTCACGGATTGTAGATGAATCTCATAATAATATTCAGGATGACGTATAATATCATTAAAATCACGTGTGATACATTCAGACTATGAGTTAAAACAACAATGTCCCAGGCCCCTGATACCTATCCTCTACTATGCTCTGCTGCGGGCTCCCGTCCCTAAAGCCTGTATACAATTTTTACTTTATCATGAAAGCAAAAGATGAATCGGTACAATTTTGTAAACAAATGATTGACTAATATGGCACAAACACAGACACATACATATAGATAAATACTATAAAGGGTTAAATGAATTATCACTAGAATCTTATATACATTAAGAGCCACAGTTATTACACTCAAAAGAAAGCCGAATATATTTTGCTTCCTGCGCTAATTAGAATAGACTTTCTTCAAGCATGTACTAATTAGACAGAAGTACTGATTGTGTATAGGAGAGATAGTAATCAGCTAATGGATGTCTTGGTGAGAAAAGTACTTTTAATCTATCACTCACTACTGCCTTTAGGTTGTGCATGCAGATCTCTGTAGACAGAGGATTCTAATTTCCATTTGGAATCCATCAATGTCAGCATCCATCATGCTGATAGTCCCATATTCAAAATTACTGCACCCCTTAAACGTAAAGCCCGGCGTCCACCTACTACGATATGGCACCGATATGGTCTACGATGCACTTCCCGATATAAAAATCAAAATCGCGTCAGAAGGTCACCTAATATCGGGGCAGTTGACCACGTTTCTGCGATTAGACACAGATAAAAACCCCATACAATGCGTGGTGGATTGGCATGTCTAGACCTACATGTCTATGATTTTCCCCCTTCCCAATATGTCTCCGATATTTGCTTTTTGTATCGGTGCCATATCGGTAGGTCTAGATTTCTATAGTAGTAGGTGGACGCCAGGCCTAACACTTATAATGCTTATATTTATGCCTTTGAGATTTGACTCAGTATCTACCTTATAGGAAAGTTCAAGTCTATATATCCCTAGCATGACCAATTATATTAGTTTCTATGGAAGGAGATTAAGTCATCTGAATTGCCCAAATTTATTGATACAAAAGATAACTGCAGTTGCCATCTTGTAGTAGCTCCCTCCCTTTCTTGATGTTGACAATACGGCAGCCATGTAGTGAATGGCATATTTACCCTCATTATCACTCACTCTAGTTCCCAGTTTGGCCACATGGGGGCAAGGCGCTCCGACATGATACTGACACCTGAGTTGATAGAGACATGAGCAGCCCTCCTGGCATGTGCAACAGACCGGAACAAGACTGGTCAGTCCTGATTGGTTGTTGCTTCATCAGCCAATCTCAGCACAGAGTTTGTAGGCTTACCCTGAACCAAGACAAGCTGTTTGTATATATTAAGCTGCATGAATATGTCTTTGAATCAGCTTCAACATTAAAGCTCAGTTTATGTTCTTGACTCATAGTGGTACCTAGTACATCTGTGTTTGAGTTCTTACTCCCCTTCTTCTTAAGGCCCATGCCTTACACAAAGTTAGGCCAAAAGCTTTACATTATGATGTATGTGTGGTACCAACATTTGATATTTAGGGTAATAAACACTTGGAGTAACAGTATTTAGTATCTTAAATTGTTTATTATTTTGACATTATGTATTATGTCGAAAAAAAAACTGAACCTCGAATGTTAACTACTGATTTTGCTACAAGGGCCATGAAAACCAATTGATCTCAGTCGAGGCTTATAGTCTTTTATTGATACCCAATGTCTTATATGTGAAACTGTGATTTACTTCGACCATGTATAACAAGGATATCAATAAAGAATGATTAAAAAGACACAAATAGAAACACAAGGCTGGACAGCTTAAACTTAATCAAAGGTCAGGTATAAAGGATTATTGGGTTTCATTATATTGCAAGCATCACTCCAAAAGGTATTCGTACAGAAGGAAATAATCTATCAATTGCTCTTTTTATACTTGAAGCAATAACAACATTTAGGTCAAAATTATTTTGACATCGCTACTAACCAACTTTGGCCCAGAATCCAGCAACTACGATAGAACTTCAAGACATCCTGATGCACTACAATGCAAAATGTCAAAAACCTCTTTATCTTACACAAAGGTACAAGACAAGGAGCATATACATCATTGAATATAGATCTTTGAATTATCGTAAGGCCTATCGTAGATGATTCAGAGCTCAGTGGTCACAATACCTAAAGGTTATTTTAGGCATTTTAAGATAGAAGTAACTATACATTTCAAGGTGATATTTTAACGTCACGTTGATTTTTCCAGACAGTTGGAGCCATGTGCACAGTCAGCGGGAGGTTGATGAGAGGTTTCACGAGGAACTGAGCTGATGACCACTCTACTGGGAGACCACAGTAGAGAGCAGCTCAACAAGTAGCGTGTACGAAGCCACACCATGACTCAGCAATATATGTGTGCTCGCTAGCCACTATTCTAGAACGTCCATCCATTAGTAATTAAATGAAGATTCAGAATGTGGGAGCATGATTTATCCTACCCCTATTAAAAAACGCCATAGGCTTAACATGGGATTTGTTTATGTCACAGGTAGTGACTTAAAGTGTTGTTTATGCCACTACTTTCTGATACTGAAAAAATATGGAAACCGGGTAGGATAAAATCTAGACGCCATTCGTGACGTCTCTTGATATTATTCGACAATTGGAGACTTATATAGAACTGCATAAAGAATCGCACAGACTCCATGAGTTTGGATGTGCCGCAATCGTCATCGAGGCGAAGCTAAATGATAATCACGGCACATCCGAACGAGTTTAGTATTGCATATTTTACTATTAGAGTGTGGTTCTGGATTTATCTCACCCCTTTCTATGACATGAAATAGCATCATAATATCAGAATAATTAGAATATATACTTAGCAAATCCATATGATGTCATCTCACATTCACTACGCCATGGACGTGGCATAGTATTGTCACTTTAGGCCCGGCGTCCACCTACTACTATATGGCTCCGATATGGTCTACAATGCAATCAAAATCGCGTCTGAAGGTCACCTAATATCGGGGCAGTTGACCACGCTTTTGCGATTAGACACCGATAAAAAAAACCCAATACAATGCACTACTCAGTGCTGGCCTCATACTTATAGAGAAATGCACATTAGATTTACTTTAGGTTTCATGGTAATCGAGTCTTTGAGATGAATTAAGGCAGAAATCACATCCCTACATATTTACTGAAGTGAGAGTTTTTCTTGAAAGATTAGGCTGCCGAGCCATAGTATTAATGAGTCTGGGGCCCGTTTAATAACCTATGATCGTACATTAATATCTTATTTTTCTACGCTATGGCACGATTTGGGATAACTTTATTCAGCAGTAATGGACAACCTTATAGACGGCTAATGCTGTCTTAGCAAACGAACTTAAAAATTATTAGACGAAAACCATTGTAGGAGGTACAAAGAAGGGTCTTCGTGTACAATCCCAAATTATTAAAAGGACCCTAGTACAATAGTCACAGTCTAAAATGAGTTAGAAATGTAGAATAGATAGGTATAGTATGCCTAGGCTCGCCAATGTGTTATTGTTTATCCAGTTTTGAGGTTACTGAGTAATCTAGGCTATATCTATAGTATCATTTAGGAAATATGCATGTATGACCAAATTTGAGCTAGAACACCACAGAATATGAGGCAAACACTGTGCTCTGTCTAGAAATAAGATACGTGGGTATCATACAAGTATTACACTCATACACTAAGTCATCCAATGCTAAATAATTGTCAGGTGTTTGTTAGGCTGCAGGCATTGCGTCACCAAGTAGGTAAGGTGCGATACTAGCCTGTGGAAAAGGCCTATTATACGCCAGTGCGACTGGGGCGTCAGTCTAATGCAGGAGCAGCTCAACACGAGTACGCGGAGCAGCTGAGAGTAAGCCTGCTGAACATCCCTACAGCATATTTGTTAAATAAAACACGTACAACAAACCTCAGGGATGCAGAAACGTGTCAATCGATGTATTACTTTATCAGTTCTGAAATTGATAGTATGAGCTAGGAAGGAACATAACAGATCTAAACGGTTGGAGCTGAGACTATTAAAGCACATATTGTGTATGCCATAAACTTAGGTCCGGCGTCCACCTACTACGATATGGCTCCGAGATGGTCAACGATGCACCTCCCGATACAAAATCAAAATCGCGTTGGAAGGTCACCTAATATCGGGGCAGTTGACCACGTTTCTGCGATTAGACACCGATACAATTGTAAATTTGTTACCTGCTTGGTCCAACATTCGATTGGAAGAACAATGTAAAATCATTGAAACGAATAAAGGATCTTTAAAAAAAACAAAAAAACAAAAAAAACCCCATACAATGCATGGTGGATTGGCTTGTCTAGACATATGTCTACGATTTTGCACCTTCCCGGTATGTCTCCGATATTGACTTTTTGTATCGGTGCCAAATCGGTGGGTCTGCGATTCTATCGTAGTAGGTGGACCTTAATTAGGTACACCATCTCTATTTTGTCATTAACTTTAAAGGTAGTTTCTATATATCAAATTTTAATGGTGAAGCCCTTTTAGTTGTAATTGACAATCACGCCATATATATTCCCAGGTACTCACTGATTACATTATTTGAAAACTTTGATCACATATATAGATATATAATCATAATCATATGAATGATTATATATATAATGACCTAAACATGATTATCTTAGAGGACTGTCTTCAATAAAGACTGATCATTTAAAAAGAAGACAGAACCCGATATTTTGACGTACAGTCGACAAAGTGTGGATTCATACGAGCATAATCAATGATATGTATAAACGAGAAATATGATACACCTTGTTCTCCATAATATCTGCAGGTAGAGCTATATCTGGTACTCACATATATACATGAAGACCAGCAACCTCTGATGATTTGGTTTCATTTGGGGAGAGAAGATTGGTGGCCCCAAGCCATGAAGGGTTTCAATGGAGATATAGGTGAGGAGCGTATTAAAGCCTTTTTCCACTGGCCGATGGAAACGGCACTGATTAATTGAGTTCTCCTAAAAGTCGGTTGGTGGTGGCCAACAACTGCACGTTAGTATCTGAAAATTGGTGAGGGAGCTGTGTATGCCTTGTTTCTGCCACATTTGATAGGTCTATACCAACAGAACTGACAATTGTATGTCATTGAAACATATACTGTGTAGATTATACCAACCTTCCGAAATGGTTGCTGTTGATATTCATCATATCAATAATTATTTTACTATAGATGTTCCTTGGTGATTATCCCCTACTAGATGCTAGGACCAACTCATAATCCTGTCTTGAGCGACTACCCTACTTATATATATATAGCATTTATTGATTGTTTGCTTGTATAATAACCATGTCGATCGTTATTACATGAATATCAACATATCCTCACCCTCATCTCATACCATTAATGCACAAACAATGATGTATATTATTGTATTATTGATATCCAAAAATTGGTAAAAGTATTGTAATCCTACCGAGTGTAAGCTACCCCGAACCAGGGTTATGTTCATTATGTTTATCCTTCAAACATAATGAACATCACCTTCAAACCCGTTTGATTCTGTCGGTCATTAACCAAATCAGTCAGTGGTGGCCACATTGCATAATCTATGCACAATTCATCAGTGAACACTTCTCTGCATGTCTTTTCCCATTCGCTGACCTGTCATCGGTGGTTCCTGACTGCAGATCTGTGGCGAATAGTCGGCCAGTGGAAAATGGCTTCTAGGAGGATTTATCTATCCCAGCTTTAAATGAGGTCCTTGCCCCAATAAAATAGGCAATAAATGAAACTAAAACCGCCCCGGCATTTCAGATGAGAAATGGATCGGAAATGACACCTTTGAATTATTGCAGAGAAATCCATTCCCAATGCCCAACTAAGAAACGAATAATTTTGCGTGAAAGGATACGATTTGTTACAATTAAAGTATCTGACAGCTACGCAAACTCAGCAATTAAGATAAATGGCAATTTTAGTTTTACATCTGCCAACCAACCCACATGAGATACAATAGTAACAATCCCTAAACAGAAAGAGTGTGTATTGCACGTGTATTTCTATCAGGATTCAATTGCAAATCAAGGCAAAAGGGATATATAATTCAGCCTGCATCACAATGAGCAATTAAGTAAGAATATCTAAGGACAATTTTTATACTCTTTTATTTCATAAGCAATCACCCAGGCCTTGGAGGTTCTTACCTGTGAAGTCCGGAACATATACAGATGACAGGACAATTACAGTACGCAAGACATGGACAGAAGACAAGACATGACAAAACAGTGAATTCTGGGAGAAGGGCTATTGATAGTATGCAACATTACATTGACAATAATCCATGGTTTTGTGGACAGGCAGCCGTAAACCACGAGAGGTTGACGCGTAGTAATACACGAGCGCTAGCGTGTGCATTACGAGGTCAACCGCGAGTGGTTTACAGAGCCGCCTGTCCATAAAATCATCGTTTGTTGCATCTATTATCCATCTTTTCAAATAAATCAAAACCAGTAATTGACATATTAAAGGGTATAACGATAGAGACTACTTCTTTGCTCTATAGCAAAAGGAACTATTTTCCCCATATACCATGGTTTTGACACAAGGTCTAGGCAAGGCCTAAAACAGTGGTCTGCCGGGTAAACAATAAGTATGGAGGAAACAAAAGATATACCTAGGGTCATATGACTCCTAGAGTACCAAATTAAGGCCATATGACCCCGAGCTCTGACTATCGGCAGATAGATATAGTAAAGGATATGATCTAGTAGATAAATATTGTCCACGATCATATCTTATTCAGCATGAACTGAGACCTAAATATATATTAGTGGTTTGAAAGATTTCCTTCCCATTTTGTCTCTTTCCTCGCTTCCCCATAGAGGTGTTCGGGGTATATAGACTCCGTGGGGTAAAAAAGCTAATCGAACGTCTTTTTATCTAAATATATATTAATGGTTATCTTTTGAAAAAGATCTGACGGTAGGAGTGAGAGTCTTGTAAGCTCCGATTTGCTTTGATGATGTTGAATAAGAACATATTCTGAAGATTCCATCAAGTCCCTTGCCAGAATATTGGAGCAGTATTGCAGTACATAGATTGCATACCATGAACAATTTTCACCGTGTCCCCCTATAGGCCCGTTTCCATTGGCCAACGAAAACGGTGTAGAACTTTTGTGTTCTCCTAAAAGCCCATTTCTATTGGCCATCACCGATATACAGTCAGGGACCACCGACGGACCTTAGCACTGCTGACGCAAAATGAAAATAGGCTATTAAGCCCAATGCCCATCTACCGATTTCGGAACATTTATGTACATTTGTCGGCGACAAACGGAGGGTAATTTGTCTCAGCCGAGCCATCCAAACGGAGTCGGTAGATGTAGGACAGCTAGGCAAGGCTACCCAGCGGTTAGTGAACACTTGGTTTCTTTGGTTTTTGCCCTCCCCCAGCGATTAGTGGACCATACACTGATTTTATCAGTGTGCGGGTCTAGCGAGGGGTTACTTAATTTGCCTGCGACAAGGTGACCGACTCCTATACGATTTAGGAAGTAATCGTTCAACCCTAAATCGGTAGACGGGCATCCGGCTTTAGGAACTCCAAAAATCTACACCGTTTTCGTCGGCCAATGGAAACGGGCCTTATCTATGCCGAAGATCAGTGTTGCTAGAAATACTTTCACGATGAAGCTGCCTTTACCAAGATCTGGCCAATGGCAGGATGTAGCCCAGAAAAAAAGAAGATGGAAACACTAACAGGTTAGGAGCAAGAGGGCCATTAACCCTTTAACGACGGCTGCCTGGGGCCCAGCTACTCCCATAAGGACAGGTACTGGTGGCAGTGTGTCTGGCTAGAGGACGGCCACATAATAGTTAAAATTGATATCCAAGTTTGTAATCATGCAGTATAATACATAATCATAAATATTTTATTTCTTTTTAATAGAAATACTAAATATGATGTTATATCTACATATTCTGAAGATTTCATGAATATTGCTCTATTATTTCATTGTTAAAACATTTTTGTTAATATTGGGACACTGATGTCTCAAGGCATCATGCGTCTTTAGTGTGGTGATGCCTCCAGACATCATGCGTCCTTAGCGCGGTGATGTCTCCAGGCATCATGCGTCTTTAAAGCGGTGATGTCTCCAGGCATCATGCGTCCTTAAAGGTTTAAGCAATGGGGCCATTAAGCAATGGGGAAACCATTCACTAACGGGAGGGAACTTGCCTGCAGGGTCAAGTCAAAAGCTTTATTACTGCAGTTTTATTTGTAACAGGGTATTACCTTTCTTATGAAACAAGCCCCTCTGTGAGTGTTAAAGTGTGGCATTAGTGAGCCTTTAGTAGCACAGTGATTGATTTCTATTAGTCACCAAATCCCAGACGAGTAATTCACAAAATAAAAAGTGTGACAAATAATGCATGTTGGTCAACAACGCTTAGCCCCTGCCCTTTGACGCTCTCCAACGACCAATCAGTCATCGTTCCATCCCGACACTTCCGCCCTGTAGGTGGCACCACCGGTCCCAGTGGAGCTGGGCGACAATAGGGGAACTATCGCAAACGGAAATGGCCCGCGCTGATCCCTTCCGACTGAGCGCTGATAGCCGGCAAGCGCTACAAGTGAGAGTCGTAAACACGAAAGTACTTGGCCTGGTCGGAGATCGCTTCGCCTGTGTGATTTGCGCGGCTGGAATTGCATTCCCAGGCTCGGGGAGGAGATTTCCCTGCGGAACATTCATCATGGCATTTAAACAGCAACAAAACCACAAATTAATGTGTGCCAGTGCCATTTCCCGCAATTCGGAGCGGTCTTAATGGCGGCAACAGGCAGTGGTTTAGGTCTTTAAACGTTCCCATGAAGCTGTTACAGTGCCAATTGTTTTAACTACTTTGCCGTTGAAAGATAAAGATAAAACGACACTAATCGTTGGATTTAAGGAGACCATTCGCCTTCATATTATGTAAGCTGTTGATTAAGGTTCTAATCTGCATATTAAAGATTTGTCTACTGAATCAATAATGACCTAAAGCTACAAAATCATTGGTGTAAATTTTGATATCCCGATTTTTCATATGCATGTACTTCAATCAAATAATATCATAATTTTTATGTCAAAATAATACTTTGCATGAAGCTTCAGATATGATATATATCCAGCATTATCATGAAACGTCACAAAATTTCATATGATTGTTTATATGGCGTGAGTTGTCTTTGCGGAATGTTATCACAAAGTGGAGCTGAGTAATATCTGTATAATGGAAAACAATGAACGCCATGTAAACAATCATATAAAATTTAGTGACGTTTAGATTTTATCCTACCCTGTCACATGTTTTTAACTTCATATGTGTCACCTGTGGCAAATAAATATTTTATGGCATAACCGTCCCATACAGTCACACCATGTGAAGTCTATTGAGATTTAAATGAGGGGTGGGATAATACATACTACATCTTTCTTTCATATCATAACTGATTCAGTGATATACTACGAGCTGATTTAGTAGAACCCCTATCACTGTGATGATATCTGAAGAGCTATCGCGAAATAACTGCGAGTATATTGGTAATAGAAGCTTCCTAGGAGCCTCAGACCTTGGCATATTTATAGCGTGCTTCCCTCGAGCTGCTCTTAGTGGGGAGACTGGCTACTGATAGTCCCGGGTACTTCGGCCCTGTATTGACAGACCCATGTTTCATTGTATAGATATTGCTTGACTTACTCCCCACTTCGGATGGGAAATCTATATCTAAGTATCTCGTCCGAGCGGATCGTCTTTCTCCAGTGACTCATTTCCCGAGGTGGTCACTCCGCATCAGGTTTCTTCGGTCGGCAAATGAACTCTGTAATGGCTGTATTCAACAAAGCAGGGGCAAAAGCATTTTCAGCATTATAGATTTAGCAGGGTAGGTTAGTGGCTTTCAATGTGCTTCGACTGCATGGGTCTCTTATGTCTGTAAGAGGATTAATTTTCGTATTCTTCGAGGCAGGAGGCTGTTACAGCAAGGTTCAGAGAAATGGGACATTGTAAGAGTAATTCATACTGTGGGATAATGAATGTGAATTGTTAGATATTTGAAAATTACACCATTGTCAGTTCTCAGGCAGTCGTAGATATTGGCAGAAGAATCTTGTTACTGCAAGTCGCGCTCGCATGCTCCCAACTTCCTATAGGCCTGTTTCCATTGGCTGACGTAAACGGCAGAGATTTTTTGATTTACCCAGAAAGTCTGTCTGTGGTGACACTGACTGTGTGTCGGTCTCGAAAGATCGGTGAGGGTAGTAGATTTCACTCAGTGACCAAGCTTTCATGCAGTGGTCGGTGGTGCCACATTGCATAATATATGGAGAAAAAATCGTGGTTCATTTCACGAGCTGGGTCGTTTCCATTGACAAATTTTGGGTCAGCAGTGCCAAAAGTCTGTCAGTGGTTCCTGACTGTAGATCGGTGACGGGAAATCTGCCAATGGAAACGGGCCTTATGAGGAGTCCTTTGTCGCTCTTTGCTGTAACTTCATCTGCCTTGTCCCCGTTACCATAGCGACACAAGTCATAACGTCATGTGGCTCTTCCCTCGTGATCTCCATCAGGTATTGTTCCTTCTGGAGTGGGTACAAAGCCTGCGAGTATTGTGTGTTCTTTTTATTATTTGTTTCCATCATGTGGGACAAATGTACCTAGTAATGTGCCACCTGCTTTAGGAAAAAACCGAATGGGAATTCACTCTCATTGTTTTTTCGTTTTAACCAACCTTATGTTCTTATGTTAGTTTTAAATTATCTGCAAAAGGTAGGATTTAAGGTGAAGAATATATCGACCAGCAAACGATCCCGTGTTCATTGATTATACATGGGTTAGATAGGGTACTAGGGGCCTGTTGAATAATCTAGGATCTTATATAAAGACACTTGTCCGTACCTTTGTACAAGGGTTATCCTTTGATAATATTCAAGTTTATTTGCTAAAACAGTATAAGACATCCATAAGGCTATCCATAAGTGTTGAATAAAGTTGACCCACATCGTCCCTAGCTGTCTTTGGCATATAAAATAAGGGTCTTTATGTGGAACCCTAGATTATTGAACGGGGCTCAGCATCAGAAACGTACAACACCTATTGAGATGTCCTTCCAAAAGGAGAGTTTTCAGGATCGAGGCCAGGACAATAGCAGATATATCTAACGGCCTAGAAGGACATTTAATGTCTCGTCCTTTTCCCTGTCTTTTGAAAGGTCAAGCCATGTTTATTAAACATGGACCGTCCTATGACATTCCTAGGATTATCATATGGCATATGTGAAATGGCCCCCATTTAAACTAGGAGCAAATAGTATGTTCATCATAGATGAATGAACGTGCAATTATAAATGAATAACGATTGAAAGGTTTGAGTTAGATTTAGCCTATGGATAGTTTTCTGTAACCCACTTGCACCCAGTCAACTTGCTATTTCTGTAACTGCCTATCTAGGATCCAAACACATCAAGCACCAGTGGGTGTTGGGGTATTTTGGTATTGAGTGATAGGTCATGGTCAGCTGGGCACGCCTCTACGAGACTGTGACTCTGGCTCCCTGCTCTGTTCTCAATATCAAGTTGCTACTATACAAACGGATATTTGTACATTTTTCCATAGTATACAACTAGGAGCAAATGGAATGTTCATCACAGATGAATGAGCGTGCAAATATACATGAATAACAATTAAATGGTTTGAGTTACATTCAGTCTATGGATAGTTTTCTGTAAGCTAATGGAACCCAGTCAATCTGTTATTTCTGCAACCACCTGAGTCTAGGATCAAAACATATCAAAAACAGTGGGTCAATGAGGTATTTCGGTCTTGAGTGATTGGTCATGGTCAGCTGGACACACGTCTAAGACCCTGAGACACTGGCTCCCTGCTGTGTTCTCACTATCACAGGGAACAGCATGCAGATAGTAAAGGGATAGTTTTCTGGAAGCACACTGAAAGTTCAATGTGACCACTCTAACCCTGACTCTAAGCTCTAGATGATGTATATAGGCGTGCAAGCACGCTCTAATAAAAGAAATGAAAAAAAAGAAGCTTCCTTTAACTTTCTCATTCCTAATTGTGCTATACGTGGCGCCATAGAACATTTCCTCCTGTGGCTGATGTCACCAGACTGTATCCTTCCTGTCGTGCGGGGAAGGCTACTGACTTAAATGATCGCGACGCGCGTTTTACAATCAATGCGGTTCACAGACAAGTATTTATCAATACATAAGAGGACTGCTAGAGCGGGAATAGTTCAACGCCAAAACGTCGTATTCTATTGCATCACTATCGTGTCTGATTTGTTTCAGTGTTCCTGTACCGTCACGTCAAAGATAATGTGTTTAAAGGCATATCCTACAATACACAGTGGCGCCACCTGGTTATTTTCAAATACTGGCATTTATCAATCAAAACCAGTTCATTTGACTTATTCTGATATCAAATGAGTGAAGTATAAAATATTATAGAGTTTGACCTGACATGATAGGTAAATTAAGCCAATTTACATTTGACCGATTTACATAGGAAATGTACTGAAAAATATAGTGCTATACATTTACTAGTTTCTGTGAAAGTTCGAGAAAAATCACATAGGTCTAACTATGTTGAAAACAACTCTTAAGAATATCTATATATTTTATTATGATATCAACATAATATCTATCTCTATATCAAAAACCAGCATAGTGACCCCCTTTTTGAAATAACCGATATTTTCTGTAACATTTGAAGATCATCACATTCATTTTTCAGGAAAATGACATGGGTTTTGACCTTCAAGTTGAACTGTCCGAGATGCCTTCAAAGGCACATCTGACAATTTGCCTTGACAATTAAAACTTGAATATGATGATCTCTAAGCGTTGTAGAACACGTATCTAACTAAGAAATCTGTAGTCAACATGCGCGCTTTTGATTTGGATATCAATATTATGAAAATTTCATAAAAGAATATATGCAAATTCTAAACAGTTGCTTTTCACATAGTCAAACCCATGTCATATTCCTCAAACTTTCAAAGAATATAGAAGATGTATAGTACTACACATTTAAGTTTTAAAATCTATAGGTCACCGTCCTTGCTTTTGAAAGACTTAAAGAAAACTGTATTTTTCCTCTGTAAACTAAGTTTATGTTGGTTAGCCCATTTTACCTATTAGGGTTGGATAAATTGTACAAATCGTTAGATTTACTCGATTGATATTAGAATGAATCCAAAGGAACTAGATTTGACCAATAGCTGACAATATTTAGAAACACCACATGTCGTCATCGTGAATCGTAGGATATGCCTTTAAGTTGTAAAAATCCATCCTTTTAAAAGAAAAAGAATTGAAGACAAATATATTTGTCAGCACATTTACTATATGAATTTAGCAAATAAAAATAGGCCTATTTTACCCATTTGGTATTGACCAACTGGATAAAAATCAATGTTTTAACCATTTGTCATTAGAATATGTCACAGGGAAGAAGTTTGAAGATATAATCATTGATATTTAGAAATTTCCAGGTGATGCCATCGTGAATTGTAGGATATGCCTTTAAGGTTGTAAAAATCATAGGTCCCCATACTTTGAGAAAAAAAAAGAATTGAAGAAAACTATATTTTTCAGTACATTTCCTATATAAATTCAGCAAATATAAATAGGCCTATTTAACCCATTTGGTATTGACAAACTGGAATGTTTTAACCATTTGTCATCAGAATATGTCACAGGGAACAAGTTTGAACATATAATCATTGATATTTAGAAATTTCCAGGTGACGCCATCGTGAATTATAGGATATGCCTTTAAGGTAGGATGCTGAGTCATCCCCCATAACGAAGCCACCCATCGAGATACTCATTTGTAAGTGCAGTGATAAATGAAAGGCCTTTAAACTGCAACAATTTTATATGGAGTGTTACAGGATGACGCTGACATTAAAGCGATATTTCATGGCGATTTTAATCAAGAAACAGGCTTTGGATTCCCTTTCATCTACAACCATGTTTACAAGAGGAATTTCCATTGTGAATTCGTATTTCATTTGATTCGCCAAGAATTCAAAATAAATCAGTGTAGACTATTGTCAAGGGACATGCACACGCATTAGGAATTAAATATTAATCTGAGCTACCTGTATCATGATGTATGACCAGATCGGATCCCTCTTATATTATTTCATAATGGAATTTGATGAAGCCCTTAATGAAGATACATACGATGCTCCATGGAAAGATTAATATGTAAGAAATTTCATGCTATAAGATATGCCATACTTGCAATCTTACCCACTTTTCTGGTAACCTAGAATTATCTCATACTATATATACACCTATCTTACCCAGCTAAAGTGGTATTCATGGGATCCATGTACCTCACAAGGTGTTAGTCTGAGACAAGTTCTGCTGAGATTCTCTACTGGACCACAATCTCTTCCTCTGAATTGTAGGGTTCCATTTCCCTTAGAACCCCCCCCCCACCCCGCCTGCATGCAATTGTTCGTTACAACTATCCCTAAGAAGGAGATTTAGATTTTTTAACATGTTCAAAATTTTCAGGGGTATTTTGGCGAGACCAAATGCACCCACTCCTGAGTCACCGACTAAGTACCTAACTTAACCAATAGGAGGCCAACAAGCAGGGTCACATGACTTCCAGACCATTCACCTCAATTTTTCTTCGGTCACAGGGTGAGTGTTCCCTGGGACTATGTCTCAGACTACGTACCAGGTGTGTCCTTCCAAATGAATCGAATTCGCCATTTTTCTTTGAGACTAGCAAAAGCACCTTGCCATGAGGATTTTGGTGGATAATGAATTGGTTGCTCCTCCTTGGAACAAATGGGATATGAGCAATATATGTATGTAAATGATTAGCTATTCCCTTTAAACCATATGTCGAATGACTTATATGAATATGTGACAATACAGGTTTTGCTGTTCAGTGCCGCCTAACGGCCCACTGTCTAGTTACGCGGCTGCTCGGACAAACACTGTCGAGGTCAGCCACATGCGTATAGGGACATACAGTAATCACACCTAAAGTGTGAACGGTGGGTGTGTTTACAGGAGTGTTGTTTTTTGACAGATTAAACTGCTGGAACAAACTAGGGTATTGTCTTAACGAGTCTGGATTATCTAAACTTCATAGTTGATTATTATCTTGGCTTTAACTTGGAAAAAGATAAGCATATTATTGCTAGATTTGCCAATGTATAAAGCCTAACAGACACCGACATTTTTTCCCGATTCATCCCGACCATCGGCTCGGTGAGAGTCTGGAATAAAATGTCGATGTCTTATACCTATAAGACACCGACACGATGCCTCTTCCCGACGACACCTCCTGCCTTTATAACCTCATAAAACAACCCGATTGAGATCAAAGAGAGTGGCCGGGTGACGGGCCCGGCTGGGCCCCGGGCCGGGCGATAAATATATATAGGGAATAATGCAAAGTTTGATAACTTCTGGTCTATTCAAAATATCAGAAAACGGTTTTCAGATCTATGATCGATTGTTTCTCCCCTACACATCGATATAAGACACTTGTAAATCGGACTGAGGGATAGACGGCAACACCTTTTAAATGGCATGCTCAGAATCGGTAACAATCGGTGAAAGTGCGTACACCGGAATCTTAAGGTCGGGCATAGTCGGTCATATCTGACATTGTAGTAATGCCCGACGCGTCGGGAAAAGCAATAAAATCGGGTCGGTGAAGTGCGTACACCGACCCGATTGATGCAGATTGTCACAGACCCGACGGATCCGTCGGGGAAAGGTAGAATCGGGCACAGTGGTCGGGTCGGTGTCTTATAGGCTTTAGTCTGTATCCAGTTTTGTGGGCTATGTGTTATTTAAGGGATATCTGAAGTATCATCGAGGGGATTTAGGGAATGCTAGGATAGTGTACCAAGATGTAGGAGCAGAACAAGTTAGTTTAGTAAACTAACGAGTTCTGGTCCGAAATATTGGTACACTATATTAGTATTCCCTTTATTATATACCTACTATTATCAATATAATGTATATATTTTACTTTATTAGCCTCTAATTCGTTAATCCATTCATTATCAACTCATAACAAACACGTAGAGATGTGCCAGTCCTGCACGCTTTGATTTCACTAACCCTGAGGTGAATGCCCCGGAAGCAGTCACTAAAAAAGTTTTGGAATACAGGTTGCTATGCAGGTTGCAATGCGAGAACGTCATATCCGCCTCACAGTGATATCACACCTTAACTTGCTCCGATTAGCGGACGTTGGGTTTTTTCATATGTTCTAGGTCACGTCATAGAGCTGTACTAGACTAGCCAAGTTACAGCTCTATGGTCACGTGGTACAGAGGATAGCACTTACTGCACACTGTGCAGTATGGGATTTTACTGCACACTCTGTAAATATTTTACAGTTACTATTTGCTTAGCAGAGGTTAGTAATTGTAAGATATACATGCATCGGTATATAATAAATGCATGTATGACACATCAAATTATAGCTAGAATACAATAGAATGCGATGCAATTGGTGTTATGTCTATGGAAATAATGTGCATAGGTTTTATAAACGTATTACTTTCATTCACTTAGTGATCCAATGCTAAAGAATATGTTGCCAGGGGAATGTTTGGCTTCAGCCGTGGCGTAACTAAGCAGATAACGTGCGACACAAGCCTGTGGAAAAAGGCCAATTGTGTATCATGTTACTATAGCTATCATCCCGTCCATGCATATTATGAACCCTGTACTGTGGTCCATACCTTCATTTGTATCTAATCGACAGGTGTCTGGCGATTGAAATATGACTGATATTGTAATTTGTCAACTCGCAGAGGTTGGAAGCGCAATGCTACAATTAAAAAGTACCAAACAAATCCTGAACCCACCGGCTGGAATGTGCTTAATTGAACATTTCCTGAGAGTAGTTCCACCCATCAAAGGTAAATCTCTTCCTAGTACCAAATGTCTAGCTTGTCAGATTGGTGCTTAACGTCCTCAATTATTTCCATTTCCATCAAGGTATTGTTAGAATAGAATGATTGTTAAAAAGGGGGAACTCATCTTGTCAAGGCAGTTACACTAATGATGTAGAAGAATGTTAATGAGAAATCCCTGGATAAGTGACCAGAACGGAACGCCAATGACATGTATTGAGACAAGCTGTCTCACTGTGGCAGGCGAGTCGATGCAGAGATTGAAGGTATATCCTATAATACATAGTGGCACCACCTAGTGATTATCAAATGCCGACAATTATCAATCCAAAACATTCCCTATGACTAATTATGATACCCTATGAGTGGTTTATAATATACTATCGAGTTTGACATAATCCAATTAGGCCAATTTCCACATGAGTAATTTAGGAACTTTACTGAAAATTTTCGTTTTCTTCAATTCCGTCAAAAACACGGTGACCTTCTGAGACTTAGATCTATTATATATGTACTATGTTCTTTGATCTGCATGGAGTTGTCCCATTACACGCACTGCCATATAAGGAATAGAGTAGTCCCAGTAGCTAATGACTGCATTCGCAGCAAACCACGACCTTCACCCTGACCTCCTTACATGATATTTTCTAGCGCCTTGGGACGCTTCTACAGTCGAGAGTTGACCTACAATCTAATGGGCCACAACCACTCTCTGATGGTTTGGAGAAATTGTCATGGGTGTTACTATGTGAAAATCAACTTTTTAGACTGTCTATATATCCTTTTGTAAGATTATTATAATATTGGTCTCTAACCATCACGGTGACCCCCGATTTCTAAGTGACATGGATTTTACTTTTCGAGGTAAATTTTTCAATATGCCTTTAAGGTAGAAATTTGCATATCTTATAGTCCGTGTCATAAACAATCGTCAGTTAGCCAGTGTATTGAGTTTATCATTCTGGTCTTAGGGTATCTCAAATAAAGGCAATTCTCAAGTGCCATTTTTATCTATACATAATCTGAATCATCCAATTTTCAGATCAGAGCTTTGAGGATTTTACTAGACCTACGATATCACCTGAAATTATATCCAGAATGCATCAGCAATTTCTCTCTGAGTTATTGCCCTCCGTAAGAAGCTAAAATGCCCACCTCTTTATGAAATTGCTGACCCTGGCTTATTTTGTAGAATAATACAAAAATGTATAATTACATATAATGAGTAACTCCCAAATCTTTCATATTTGGATTTGCCTTTTTGTTTGAGTGATCTTACGTCCGGTTATCATTGCAGGTCCTTTCCAGACTTCCTCATTGCTTAAAGTCTTTGCAATCATTGACTTCAACAATGATTTTCAAGTGCTCCTTGGATGAGCAAAGAGGTTTCCCTAAAGAAGGTCAGGATTTATTTCTTATCAGTGTTTTGCAATACACTGTACATAGACGTTGTACCTTTCAGATACTTGTCCCTAGACCTTTTTGTTGCCTGACAAGATAACATGAGATGGTTCACTGAGAGAACCATGTGACATCGCATGGGTTGTAATTCGCCTCGCATGAGGTGCCCATGTGTCAGCTTTGAGTTTTGAGACATTTTCAGGTGCCCATGTGTCAGCTTTGAGTTTTGGGACGTTTTCAGGTGCCCATGTGTCAGCTTTGAGTTTTGGGACGTTTTCAGGTGCCCATGTGTCAACTTTGAGTTTTGGGACGTTTTCAGGTGCCCATGTGTCAGCTTTGAGTTTTGGGACGTTTTCATGTGCCCATGTGTCAGCTTAGAGTTTTGGGACGTTTTCAGGGGTGGACTCAAACGGTTTGCAGATAAGCCAATGGCACAGTACATAGAATCTGCATGGCTTCAGCCACCTGTGTGTACTGTTTCATATGGCTTCCTTCTGATGCAGCCAGCATATTCCCGCAACTCCCACGCTACACTATGCATAGCCAGACTGCCATCAGCAGAAGCATTAAGCGCAGAATTCGTCCCTTTTTGACAGAAAATGCGATGTCTAATCTGATGTTCCCTCGTGTGCCTGCTCTTCTTGTGTCTCCCTGATTTGCTGTGCTGTTAGATTACCATACTGCTCGTGCCAACATCCCGAGGCCATTTTCCACGGAGCGATTATTCGCCAGCGATCAGCAGTCAGGAACAACTGCTCGATTCTTTTGGGTTTAAGTCCCGTTCCCCACAATTGGCCGACGAAAACGGCGGAGATTCTTTGAGTTTCCCAGATAGTTTGTCGGTGGTGCCACTGACACTGTGCATTGGTATTGAAAAATCAATGAGGGTAGTGATCACTCAGTGCCCAAGCTTTCACTCAGTGGTGGGTGGTGTCACATTGCATAATATAAGCAGAAAAAGGTTGTGGGTCATGCAATAATTGCGTTCAAAAAAAAAAAATTTTCATAATAAATTTTAAATTTGCACAGAATATAGATGTAACATTATATTTTTGAATTCTAAATACTATAGATAAAAATTTAGAGGATAACATATTCCTATACCCATTTCAGGGCACTTTGTAATTACATACCGCAGCTGGGGGTGCAGTAACTATGAGTTATGTAGTGAGGGTGATTTTTTCGTCCTGGGCTGATGTTTTCGTCCCGGGCTGATGTTTTCGACCCGGGCACCGGGACGAAAACATAGCTGTTGCAGTTACTCGATAAGGGTGAAAATATTTCTTAGGGCTATCATAGGTAAAGAAATAACTATTTTTATCGATATTTAAAGGTATATAGGAATAGGGAAACCAAGTACAGGTGAGCCAAAGTTCAAAGTTTCTCAGGGGACTCAGTAAACCACTACCCATTGTTTAAAAACTGTCAGATATCCTAACTGTGGTATACAGATTCAAATCTGTGGTATACGGCCTCAAAGCCATGATATTCGGTAAAATAGTCCCTTTGTGTTATAGGGCCACAAAATATTCAATATTGTTAAACCATTGGCATTTCTTGGGATGAATTTACTCAAGAAGACGGATGATAAATACAACAAGGCATACGGAACAGTGTTCTGTATCTTTTTACGTTATATGGCGAAATTGTGCATATATACGACATATATAGCAATGTAAACAGACACCAAGCGTTACTGTTACAGAGATACAAGTATCATGTATGTGTCTCAACCTCTCGTGGTTTACGGCCGCCTGTCCACAAAACCATCGTTTATTGTCTATGTATTCGGATACACAGTACCCTGTCACAATAAGATAAAACACTCACATATGCAGCAGAGCCCATGTTTCCTGTGCAAGACCGAGTACCTCACAGAAGCCTTGAATTAAACATTGCCACAAGTCCAGACAACAAATCTCAAACAGTAACGGCGAATAAGCGACAGTAAAGAGCAAATTGCCATTCCAGGAGATATCTAGAAGATATATCGAATAGGCTACCCTTTTGTAGGATTGTCATTTCCCTCAGGCAAAGTGCCTGTTCTCAGTGCAGCATTGCTTGCTTGCCCTGTGGAATACAATCGTATGAACGCGTCACCTTTATCGAGATGAAAATATTACCTAGAACTTGGGGAAAGAAAGAAATATTTCTCTGACGCCTGGCATGCTCTTTACTTACAGCAAAACACATGTTCATATTTGGCAGAGTCTCATCTCTGTACAGGAAAAGTTTTTGGATCGCCCTTCGAAAGAAAGATACAGTAAAACCCCGCCTAACGGACACCCCGCGTAAGCGGTCACCCCGAGTAAGGGGTTAGTTTTGCACGGAAATTTTTCCAACTATTTGATGTTTGATTTAACTCCGTGTAAGCGGACACCCCGCGGAAGCGATCACCCAGCGGACAATTATTTCGGTACGAAAAGGAAAAACACCCGCGTAAGCAGGCACCTACGACGGACACCGTGGCAAAAATGGCTTATCAATTTGGGAACAACACTCTGGATTATCGATATTAATCTGTTTTTGGCGTGGCCTACAAGTCCACCAACAGAGGGGGAACAATAAAAATTTGTGGAAGTTGTCTAGCAGGCCTGGGCGGGCTTTGTGAGTGGAGGGGGCAGTCCATGGCGGGCGGGAGCAGGTAGGTGTGAAAGCTGTCGTGGTTACACAGGTGGCATGTGAGAGGGCCTAGACAGGCTGCAGGTGGAGGCATGAGGCAGGCTGGGTGTCAATTTAGCAAACAGAACATTTATACATTTGTACATTTTTAGAAATAATTATCAACTTACTCATCAATTCATTCCTTATTCTACATGTAATTGTTTGTTATTTGAAATCACACATATATTAATAAAGATTCCATATAATAATTATTGCTTATTCATAATCATACTATAGAAATACATCTAATAGGCAATTCAGCGCTATATAACGAGCAATAACCTAAAAACCCTGTGTAAAAATTGAGAGTATGAATTCCTGGAATTCATACTCTTTTCCTATCTGGTCCTGTATATGCTAGGATATCGTGGTCGGCATTTTCCCATTAACAATTATATGTATCATCAAGTTATAATGTTTCCTACAGGCCAAAGGAAGACAGCGTTCAATACCAGAAAACACACACATGCACAGCAACCCATGATTTATAGCAAATGCCCATCTTTAACGGAATAGACAATTTAACATCAATTTAAAAGGTTACCTCGGTTTCGATGTGCAGTGGAAAAACCAAAGGCAGCAAAATTACCCCATCGCTCAAGTAGCTTCCAATTGTCACTCGACTCCCATGTTTAAAATGTGAAAACGGCTCAAATACGGTTTCACTTCCATGATTATTATTGTCCACTGGTAACCTTTTTCAGGCGGCATGTTCAAAACTGCCAGGGTTTCCCATTACACGTGAAAATGACATTTAATCACACTCATCATAAGGTATCGTAGGCGGTTTGGGTAAAGGGCACAATCCACCAGGCCGATTTCTCACCCGATCAATTGTTCCTAGGTCATTAAGAGGAAGCTCACGTATTGTAATTCATTTAATTCTGATAATAATAGTTTAATAAATGACCATTTTCAAAGATTTGAGAAATTATAGGGCATCCGATAATAATCGGCGATTGTCTGGCTACGGAATCGGCTACCGTCGGTCCAGTGGTATTCTGCCTCAAGGCCCGGCGTTCACCTACTACGATAGAATCGTAGACCTCCCGATATGGCACTGATACCAAATGTCAAAATCGGTGCCATATCGGGAAGGTGCAAAATCATAGACATGCCAATCGACCACGCATTGTATGGGTTTTTTATCAGTGTCTAATCGCAGAAACGTGGTCAACTTCCCCGATATTAGGTAACCTTCCTTCGTAGGGCATATCGGTGCCATATCGTAGTAGGTGGACGCCCGGTCTTAGACTGCAGAACATGATTAGCACAAACCATACAAATGTCTGAGTTGTATTATCATAGGGGAAATCTATCAACTTTTACGATCAAAGTTCGTATCCCATCGAGATTGAATAGCGTCAGTCGTAATTTACAAGCCAAAGCCGCGTGAATTACGTAGCGATTCAAACGAGATGGGATCGAGCTCTGACCGTAAACTTGAATAGGTTTCTGAATTTATCTCACCCGATCCATTGAGTAATTGGCTAACATTTGTGACATAATCCTCCTTCGGGCATTCTTTTAGAAAATATACTCTATGAGCATTGAGTACGAATTCCCGATGATAAGTATATGGGGAAAATTATCAGGGGTGAGATAATATCGTAAAACTGAATGAGGTTTAATCTTGTCCACCATATTCCACGACTGGAGTTTGGCAAAATGAGTCAGGAGGCCAAACTTCAGGAGTGGAATGCAGTGGCCAAGATTTAAACGAATCAGGTATTGATTTTATCCTACCCTATCTCCTCGATTTTGGAATATTACGCGATAACAATGCTGTATGCCACTAGTGGCATATAGAACTCTGTATGCCAGTCAGCTTGGCATACGGAAACCCAATGTTAAGCCTATGGGATTTTGTAGTAAAGGTAGGATAAACAGCACTACCCCGCTGTGGGGCAAGTAGGGCACCCGGATGAATTTGTCATGGTAGCTGCAGCATGTACCTTAATGCTTACGTATGATTTTTATACAAACACTTTCGAATGTCACTATGGCTATTGGTTAGTAAGATATGGATGTATGAAAAATTTTAACGTCATTTGATTGAAACAATACAGTTATAAAATTAATCATGATCACCTTTGTTTGAGCTAAACATGTTTCGTTTTTCTTTCCGTACGCTGCTTATTAGGATATCAATTTACTTTCTCTGGTTTTTTAACTCTTCCTGTTTGGTAAAATTCTGAATCTGTTGAAGAATGAGCGTGTGAAAAGCATTATTAGAGCGTGCTCGTACGCGCTATATGTACGTTGCCTCTAAAAGTTTAGAGTTGCCACATACACTTTCAGTGTGCTGAGAAAACTCTATCCCTTCACTATCTGCGTGCTATTCACTGTGCTATTGGATAGGGAGCAGGGTGTCAGTGTCTGAGGGTCTTTGTTACATGCCCAGCTGACCATGGCCAATCACTCCAGTCCGAAATACTTCATTGACCAACTGTTGCTTGATATGTTTGGGTCCTAGACTCAGGCAGTTACAGAAATTGCAAGTTGACTGGTTGCAAGTGGGTTACAGAAAACGATCCATAAACTGAATGTAAACCAAACCTTTTATTCTTATTCATTTATAATTGCACGCTCATTCATCAAAGATGAATAAACCTTTTGCTCCTAGTTCCTAAAGGCGGTGGTTTGACAGCTTCTGTTATCTATCATACACCATATCCGTGTTGCGTATCAGCCAAAGTGGATCGATTGTATCATGGCATAAAAAAACTGTTAATGTCTTACTTGTATGCTTTGCCACAAACTAGTTTTTATTTTGAGTCTATCGAATACATATTTATGGAGATATAAGATATGTTTTGCCGTCCTATGTGCTATTGCCCTTTCAAAGTTCACAGTATCTGCGAGGATATAGCGTAGAGTCTAGTCCGAGGAGAGTAGGACTGCTTTTATCTAAAAGCAGTTTATATTGTATTTATTATTCAGCATTGCAAACGAGAATTATCGAAGAAAAACCAAATGATCGCTGATCTTCTCACACACTACATTGTGCACTAGCTAAGACCCTTTTTTAAAAGTAATCTCTGCTCTATGTAGGCGGAGATAAGTGTATGGTTTGATTTTTGGATAATAAATTGATCTATTACCCCCTAGAACGGAGTCTCCATACTAAACCTGAGTTGAATACGGAAGCCGTGTTCTACTCAGTAGAATACGGCCTTTTTCTGCCACATTACGGGCAATTTACGAAATATTTGTGAAAACAATGCACTTAATTCGAGTTTCTAACCATTTACAAGATTATTTTCCAACAATTAGTCGAAAGATGAGTAATGAATACAACATTCCGATGATTTTGATCTGAGTGGCCGTGTTCTCCTTATAGTTGACACTGTGCAATACTCCTCGCTATCACTCGGAGTTTTACTACGTGTCAACTACGCAGATAATACGGCCACTCAGGTCTAAATCATGCTATTATTGAATATACATGTATATATGATATACATATATGAATATTGTATGTATGTATATATATTTATATAACCCCGGTTATGTAAATATAAATTCAGCCAATGAGCTGCTCATATTTAATTCACCTCGGAGCCCGAGCTGCTCCTCCTACTACGTCACGGTTGTTTACTAGGTAGCTACCAGGTAACTGATGCGGTAACTAATGGTTCCATAGTTACGAACTTTATTCAACGGTCATTCCGCGCTCATGACTGATCCTGAACACACGTAATTTTAATCTTATTTTATGTATAATTTAGCTTTAGCTTCGTATATCTTCATGTATAGGACTGGGGTGAGTCCCATTGTATTTCTGAATAAACCCTGTTTTTATTCAATTTCCGCCAAACCTGCTTTCATGTCTATTCATTTAATAACGACACATTTATATTTATTATTCATTGGTCTAATGATATTATATATATATATATATATATATATATATATATATATATATATATATACAATATATATTTATATATTCATATATATATATATAATATATATAGATATATATAGATATAGATATATATGCATATATGTGTATGTACTATATATATATATATATATATATATGTATATATATATATATTTATATTTATATATATAAGGCATGCTTATCCATTTCAATTACGATCCTCATTTTCAGTCACTTTGCAATGTTCAGATTGCTGCCTCAGTACGGCTTTCAGAGCCACAGCCGAGGCCAAGCCTGAGTAACTCTGAGCAGCTTGAAGACCTAATCAATTGTATCATCTGGAAGGCCATCGCAGCTCATTTCACGGCTGGCTTTCACGTCTGGCTACCATCCCTGCTGTAAATAAAACGGGATATAATTTTCTTCAACAAATGGATATCGCTTCTGCCCGGCATTTAGAATCGATTTATCTACGCTCGATAGAAAGGAAAGAGGTAGGATGTGATTTACGGTCTCAATATCACATGTACGACAGTCGCTGTTTGAGAACTAAATAACCTGTGTTTCCTTTTTATTGTTTAAAGTGTTCTGACTATTTGTCATTTCCCAACTACGGCACACACGTACGCTTAACTGATTCTTAAAGGCATTCCCTACAATTCACCGTGGCTCCACCCAGTGAATTATAAATATTTTCAATTATCAGTCAAAAGCTTATTTCTTGGGATTCATTCTAATTCTAAATAAGCAAATTTGATATTTTGTCCAGTTTATCAAATTTTAATATGTGTTATTGGCTAATTTACATTTGCTTGATTTGCATAGGAAATGTACTAATATTTATGAAAGTGTGAGAAAAATGACATGGGTTTTACTATGTGAAAAACAACTACTTAAAATTTTTATATAATCTTTTAGAACATCGTCATAATATTGAGCTTTGAATCAAAACCTAGCACGGTGACCATCAATTTATTAATTTTTTAATTCCTTTAGGCGTCCATTTTGCTTATACCCTATACAAGGCTAAGGCCCGGCGTCCACCTACTACGATATGGCTCCGATATGATCTACGATACACCTTCCGATAAAAAACCAAAATCGCGTCGGAAGGTCACCTAATATCGGGGCAGTTGACCACGTTTCTGCGATTAGGCAAAAAAACAACCCTTACGATGCATGGTGAAGTGGGATGTCTAGACACATGTCTACGATTTTGCACCTTCCCGATATATGTCTCCGATATTGACTTTTTGTATCGGTGCCATATCGGTAGGTCTAAATTTCTATCGTAGTAGGTGGACGCCAGGCCTTATATTGAAAACCTGGTGAATATATATGTTAATGTTCCAAGTGATCAAACCTAATATATAGCTTTACGGGCCTTACAATGATATAGACTATAGTTTGCCCATTCTATATCTGTTTATAGCTGCGTGAGCCTTAGGCCTGGCGTCCACCTACTACGATAGAAATTTAGACCTACAGATATATACAAAAAGTAAATATCGGAGACATATCGGGAAGGTGCAAAATCGTAGACACATGTCTAGACAAACCAATCCACCATGCATTGTATAGGGTTTTTATCGGTGTCTAATCGCAGAACCGTGGTCAACTGCCCCGATATTAGGTGACCTTCTGACGCGATTTTGATTTTTCATCGGGATGTGCATCATAGACCATATCGGAGCCATATCGTAGTAGGTGGACGCCGGGCCTTATGTAACACAACCCAGGCCATCCTTGAGTATCATTTGCCTATAACAGTATGACGGCGCGAAAGGACTTTATATATTGCTTACCTGTTATCAGAACCTCTGGATGTGAAACATTCATAAAAATACAGAATAAATCTGACCATTGCCTAGAGCAGTGATACCGTCCTATACTACTTCTTGTATGAGTGAGACAAAAGGTTTTCTTCCCCGGGGAAGCACGTCTGGAATACATTTGTGCACATCACACGCCCGCCCCACGCTGACCGTCAGGGCCTTGAGGAGATCTTATCAGACAGTCCAATATAACAGACGGGTGGAGACCAGAGATGAATATACACGATAACGGACAAAGAGCAGAGGAGGCAAGCCAGATATATACGAGCAAGAGGGATGTGTGTGAGAAAGAGCTGAGGGGTTCGCCGTCTAGGTGCACCCCTCTCATAAGATCTCACACTCTCTAAGTGGTATTCTGTAAAAGGTTCTCACTACGCACCCCTCTCATAAGATCTCACGCTCTCTAAGTGGTATTCTGTACAAGGTTCTCACTACGCACCCCTCTCATAAGATCTCACGCTCTCAAAGTGGTATTCTGTACAAGGTTCTCACTACGCACCCCTATCATAAGATCTCACGCTCTCTAAGTGGTATTCTGTACAAGGTTCTCACTACGCACCCCTCTCATAAGATCTCACACTCTCTAAGTGGTATTCTGTACAAGGTTCTCACTATGCACCCCTCTCATAAGATCTCACACTCTCTAAGTGGTATTCTGTACAAGGTTCTCACTATGCACCCCTCTCATAAGATCTCACACTCTCTAAGTGGTATTCTGTACAAGGTTCTCACTACGCACCCCTCTCATAAGATCTCACACTCTCTAAGTGGTATTCTGTACAAGGTTCTCACTTCGCACCCCTCTCATAAGATCTCACCCTCTCTAAGTGGTATTCTGTACAAGGTTCTCACTACACACCCTTCTCATATCCACAATAATGACTAGTTTTATGTACGAGTGGCCGTAATCTCCGAGTAGTTGACGCATAGTAATATCCGAGTGATTAGCGAGGATATTACGTCATCAACTACGAGGAGATTACAGCCATTTGTATACAAAACTAGTCGTTATTGTATTTATTACCCACCTACAAGATTAATCAGAAATATATTGCAATTAAAAAGTTTGTGTAAGCCATTTAGTTCCAGGCACCACAGCACTGTTAAGTGTGGCAGTAATTCGATGTAGACTGACACCAATAATATAGTTCGCCATTAACCTGGGATTTTAGCATACAAAGCGTATTTTCTTATGATAAATAAGATTATTTTGATTGATTCTAAATAAATAGCATTGAATAAACATTCAAGAAACTTAATTCGAAGTACATGATGATTCAACCTTATTATGGAGAGGACTATTTTTCCTGCAGGAGATTCTGACATGCCAGAATCTCCCGGTAACTCAGGTGATTATTCCTTATGCATGGTGTGAGCAGCTCACCAACGGTTCTCCAATCATTCTTCATCTGCTCACGACCAACTCACTCGTGTTTCACCTTGGTGAAAAAAAATGTACAGGAAGCTAAGATCAAAAACACCAAAGGTAAGACTAAAACGTGTCCGAATGAGGGAATGGGGTTGGTGGATATTAGTCCTAAGCAAATCGGTCTACTAATCGGTGGCTCACCCTTGCCTAGCTGTCCTACATCTACCGACTACGGCCGACTCCGTTGGGATGCCTTGGCTGAGACAAATTACTGTCCGTTTGTCGCCGACAAAGGTACATGAATGTTCCGAAATCGGTAGATGGGCATTGGGCTTAAGTGGGGCGCGAGGGGGATGTGATAGATCTGAGTCTGTCTGTGGAATGGAGGTCTTATAGGCGCGACACTATCGGCTGTAAATGTCAAAATAAGCTATAAAGAGCACGAAGAACGTTTAGACAATGCAGACATGACAGCAAGTTCGGGAAAGTACAATACAGTATGAGATCAGTTGAATGGAAAATCCCGTAGCTAAATGGTTGCAAAACAGAATACAATGATCACACAACCATTTGAATGTAACTCAATTTTTCAGAGCTTGTAGAACCATGATTTTACCGCCGACACATCTCTTTAGAACTACCTATCTAGCAAGCTAGAGATTAAACTTTCTACGTTTTCTCTGAACTTGAAGAGATTTTCATAGACTGAAAGCTTTTGAAACTTAGTTACGTCTGCTTTGTTATTTACGTGTTTATTCTAGTTCCTCCAATCAATTAGACATTTCGCTTCAGTGGAAATTTAATCAGGTGTCGGCTTAAAGAGAGAGAGACGGGCTTTTAATGCTTGTTATCTCGGTTTCCACAGAAATCGAGCCTCGAACAACGAAGAATTTTCCATTATTGCTGTATCTTGAGTTAACCCTTTCCTTACTAATGATGCCACTATAGGAATTTAATTTCGAACATACATAGTGAAAGCTGAGCGCCTATATCCGGAAATGGTGTTTTGTAAACGGGTATCTGTGGTTTCAGCGGGTTCACTTTGGCTCCCTACGGCATTCCCCAGCCAAGGGCGAATGATGCCAAATGGCATCACCAGCCAAATAGCATTATTTTACATTTTACAATTTAGCCTCATAATTCGTAAAATACTCAATACTATAACACTATTCTTGCACAAAATATGTAATTAGATACAACCAATATAATAATTGAAAAAAATGAAATAGTTTTTATACTGACACAAATCTTGTCATGTGACGACACTTTTAAAATCTATTTCTCACCCTTACTGCTCATACATGTGAGCTGGCATCTGGCCCCACTTACACGATCCTTTGTAAGGAGTGGGTTAAAGGAAAGGGTTTCATGGCGAACCAGTTCAAAAGGCAGACGACATTTGGGAATGGTACCTTCTTTATCCGTCCGAATCACACGAGTGAAGGTATAACATGAAAACATGTAATAAATCCATTCAGAGAAATCGTGTATTTCTAAGATGCAAAGAATGCCAGATAAGAATGCAAAGATAAGGCTTGGAAAACTTCCCTGCCAGCCGTCAAGTGCCTAACTATTGTCAGGGGCGTGTGGGACAATAGCTCGAAAGATGTGCATTCTGTTTATTTTCTCACCCCGGTATTTTCACAGCGACGATTTAAAATCGTCGCTTTCAGTTGCAAGGTAAACTCATCATTCAAATCAGATATATGATTCAAGATCACAAGTATCAAAAAGAATTAAACAGAATACCTCTATGATATGGGTTCTCCTCAGCTCCCCCTGAATTCAGCCACTACAGACTGATAAGCTATTGTTAGCCAGTGGTGCAAGCACTATTTAACCCTTTAACAGCAGGAAGATGCCTCCAGGCATTCCCCTGGCTACGTCAGGAAGATGCCTCCAGACATTCCCCTGGCTACGGCAGGAAGATGCCTCAAGGCATCTTAGAGGAATCATTAATACTTATATACAAAATTCAAAAGATAAAAAGATAATTGTTTGATTTAAAAGAAATTCTGACAATTTATGATAGGCATACTGACCTTTGATTTGGTATAATAAGATATGATCAGTCACCAAGGTAAATTACTTAAATCACATGATACATCACATGACATTGCTATTTCACAAAAAGGGGCCTGCCGTAACAGGGTCATTTGGGGAGGCAATGCCTGCCGTGTAGAGGTGAACAGGGGAACTGGGTGCTGCAGGGAAAGGGTTAAGAATAGGTCGGACGTGGAGGTGGACAAATCTATGGTTAGGCAGTGATGCAACTGTTATCCAAGGCAGCACTATCAATGACTAGGTCTTAAGAGCCCTCCTGTATTTACATTTCCCCCTCCCTCCCTCCCTCCCTCCCTCCCTCCCTCCCTCCCTCCCTCCCTCCCACTCGCTTTGTGAATTACTCCGCCGTCAAACTCGGTGGAGTACAGACCAAGTTATTTTCATCTCCTTCTAAGAATCACGTTTGCGGAGCATAAAAAGATACTTTCTGAAAAAGATTGCTGATTGGCGATGTAAAGATCACAAAGTCATCTCTCAATAGTATCTTATTGTTGTCCTAAAGATTGATGGATTTGAAAAAGCTATAACATATAGTATTTCAATTCATATCTTCCAGAATTGCCCCTGTTTTCAATTGTCCATTGTAAATATGAACATCATGAGAAAAGATATGTCCCTGCACTGCGGGAATGTATGTATACAATTAATTCATAACGTAACGTAAGACATTATTCATTTGAATGCAAACTTTTAGTGAAACAGGGTAGATTCGTTTCACTGGCAGAGTGATATATACATTGTATACCCTCAAGCATAAGGGGGTCTAAAGTGGGATTCATACGGTAGGGTAACTCACAGGGTGTTTGTCTGAGACAAATCTTACTGAGATTCTGTACTGGAACACAATCCCCTCGTCTGAATTGTATAGTCCCATTTCCCTGAGACAAGTATTTTCCTCTGCAATTGTCAGTGGCAATTTTCCCTAACGAAGTACAGAATCCCAGGGGATTTTGATTTTAAAAACGTTTAAAGTGGAATTCGCACGGTGAGATTTCTTTTAGGGGTAAATGTCGCCAACAATAAGAGGGGATAAAACATGTCTTAGGGAAATGGAACCTTACAATTTACACGAATAAATTGTGTTCGAGTACAGAATCTCATCAGGATTTGTCTCAGGATTTGTACATGAATCCCATAGTGTGAATCCCACTTAAAATATAGAGGGTCATTTTGGTGAGACAAATGGACCCACTGTGGACTAAATACCCGCCCTAGCCAGTATGAGGTCAGAAAGCATGATTACATGTTTGTAACACCCCTCACCTCAAGGGTACTTGAGCCCCAGGGTGAGTGTTCACTGGGACTATGTCTGAGACTACCAGGTGTGTCCTTCCATTTGAATCAAATTCGCTGTTTTTCCTTGAGACTGGTAAAAGCACTTTGCCGTGATAATTCTGTAGCAAAGGTGAACTACCTGAGTCTAGGGGAAAGGAATAAAATACACTCGTCTCAGGTACATTAGTCCCTCTGTGTAAATCCCGTTAAGCCCAATGCCCATCTACCCATTTCGGAACATTTATGTACGTTTGTCGGCGACAAACGGAGGGTAATTTGTATCAGCCGAGCCATCCTAACAGAGTCGGTAGATGTAGGACAGCTAGGCAAGGCTACCCAGCGATTAGTGAACACTCTGTTTCTTTGGTTTTCGCCCTCCCCCAGCGATTAGTGGACCATACACCGATTCTATCAGTGTGCAGATCGAGCGAGGGGTTACGTAATTTGCTTGCGACAAGTTCACTGACTCCTATACAATTTGGGAACTAATCGTTCAACCCGACAAACGGACAGTAGTTTGTCTCAGCCAAGGCATCCTAACGGAGTCCGCCGTAGTCGGTAGATGTAGGACAGCTAGGCAAGGGTGAGCCACCGATTAGCAGACAGATTTGCTTGGGACTAATATCCACCAACCCCATCTCCTCAATGTTAGCAGATCGAGCGAAGAGTTACGTAATTTGCCTGCGACAAGTTCACTGACTCCTATACGATTTGCAAACTAATCGCTCAACCCTGAATCGGTAGATGGGCATCAGGCTTTATACACTCAGAAATGAACTGTCAACAAACTGAAGTACTTCCCTGCAGAACCCTACAGAGTCAGTCTACAGTGGATACTGATCAATGCAATACAGTAACGTCTACCTTCCAGTTAGGATGCATATTGCTAATGACATCTAGAATAGTAGTCAACCTTAGCACCTCACGATCGATTAAAAATAACAATTAACTAAAGTAAGTCTTATGGATGTCTTCACTTGTAGTATCAAATATGCCCAGATTGTTACTAAGCGGAATCTACAGAATCTTACACAGCAGAAGGCAAATTTCTTCTATAAACAAGACGACTACAACGCTGCCAGGTGCATCAACCACTCGAGAAGTACCTATAAGCACACTGAGATTAAACCAAAATAGTCACACTCCTATATAATCAAAGATTGCCTGGAAAAGATATATAAATATGCACAGGCTACATTCCTTGTCCTTTGAAGGTAATTGCATAGGAAGCCATTCGCAACCTGTGCTTGGAGAGTGTACTTCCATGTTGCCTATTGAGAGAGAACTGTGTCGCTTAACCCAATAACCTTCCATCATACCTTTGCGCATTAGGAGAAGTGATCGAACTGTACTTTGGGATCTATCAATAGGCATCACATAGTTTTCACTCCGCCTGGCGTACATACAAGACTTGTATATATATGGGGTACCTTATACAGTATCAAGTCGGCAATATTATCACACTCCTGGTATTTTCCCCCCATTGGTAACTCGTACTCAATGCCCATGGAGTATTTAGAAAAAAATACTCAAGGGGTCTTTTGTTACAAATGCTAGTGAATATATCAATGTGAGGGGGTAGATAAATTCAGAAACCCAATCAAGTTTATGGTCAGAGCTCGAGCCCATCTTGTTTGAATGGCTAAGTAATCACGCAGCTTCGCCTTGTGAATTACTACGCCAGTCAAACCAGATGAGATACAAGCTCTCACCCTAAACTTTCATAAATTGAGTTCTGAAAAACATAGCCTAAACGTCACGAAAGGTCCAGAAGCCTGATGTCTACCTTGTGATCAGCTTATAGATGATAAATTGCTTTTGAAACATCAACCGGCTTGAAGTTGTGTTGCTTTTAACACTTATTTGTATTTCTCTATAATATCAAACAGTGTTTTTCAGGATCAGATCTGTCCACACATAGAACTATTTTGTTTTAGGCTGGAACAAAGAAGTAGGCAAATGTGACTTTGGAACTGCAACCAGAAGCGAATCAATTTTGAAAAAAAACTCTATCGCCCATCGTGTCTATATCGTTTTTTTTTTCTATTTCATGACCAGATTTATATAAAAGGAATCACATACTGTGAGCGGCTGTTACCCAGAGCTAAATTAAGGCCAGGCGTCCACCTACTACGATATGGCTCCGATAAAGCCTACGATACACCTCCCGATAAAAATTAAAAATTGAAAATCGTGTTGGGAGGTCACCTAACATGGGGCAGTTGACCACGTTTCTACGATTAGACACCGATAAAAAAAAAACATATAATGCGTGGTGAAATGGCATGTCTAGACATATGCCTACGATTTTGCACCTTCCCGATATGCCTTTTGTATCGGTGCCATATCGGGAGGTCTAAATTTCTATCGTAGTAGGTGGACCTTAGTAGACCTTAGTAGTGAAAACCCGTGAAATCGTGAAGTCAGGCGAAAAGCAATTACCACAGGGGAAGGGCTATAACGCTCCACTGGTTGTTTTGATGCTGGTATGGGGATGAAGGCGATGGAGAGCCTGGTACACAATGTCTCCCTTTAAAGGGTAGTGGTCGACAGAGTATCGTAAGTAGAGGCATTTAACAGCAACATAGACGGTACATGCTGTACAAGTCACAGAACGAGATGGTAATTTACGGTTTGTATGGAACGAGGCATTTATGTTATATATTTACTATATACCCAAAATTTTAAAAAAAATCATTAATTTAATTTTTAACAACCTATATATGTTAATAAACGTGTTTAGCAAGGTGGTCCGTATTTTAGTGTACGGACCAGCGGTCCGTACAGTATTTTTACGTTATATGCCAAAACGATGCATATTTACAGTAAATATACGGCATGGGTATATAGTAAAATGTATAATTCATTTCAGGGAAAAGCCTCTCTTCAATGCATGATGGAAAAACAGTGAGGTGCACAATTCCGTTGGATAGGTTGAATGTCAAGCATGCACAATATAACTAACAGAATGGTACCTTACAGTAGACCACTATCATGAATGGGGTTGGGCTAGTCCTTTTCCAAACCTAGAATAATAGAAAATTTGATTCTAACCTGTTCCATAAATTAGAGGTTTTTGAAAAGTGATAACCTTCACCTTTTTTTGATCCTTTGCTATGTAAAATTGATTGTACATAGCCAAATGTCTTCCTATACAGAAGGAGAAATAATATGAAAACTTTGATAGATGTCTTGGATTGATGACTACATTTTAAATACGGAGTGACATGAATATTCTAGTTGCTACCACTGTGGGAGGTTCTAATCGTAGTCTTAAAGTCATTATAGTTCTTAGTTTTAAAGACACCTCCCATGTTAAGCCCAATGCCCATCTACCGATTTCGGAACATTCATGTACCTTTGTCTGCGATAAACGGACGGTAATTTGGCTCAACGAAGGCATCCTAACGGAGTCGGTAGATGTAGGACAGCTAGGCAAGGGTCAGCCAACGATTAGTAGACAGATTTGCTTAGGACTAATATCCATCACCCCATCTCCTCAATGTCTGCCGGTCGAGAGAAGGGTTATGTAATTTGCCTGCGACAAGTTCACCGACTCCTATACGATTTGGAAACTAATCGCTCAACCCTGAATCAGTAGATGGGCATCAGGCTTTAGACTGCCTTCAATCTCTGTCCCTCTTCACCTACCCCAGCCCTCCTCGGAGTGATACCTGGGCTTGTCAGGCGTGAGGGAAATCCACATATTGCAAAATAGTTTTATTTCTGAATTATGTCCATGATCAAAGAATTGCGCAAGTCTACTTCCAGGTGTACTATAGTGGACGGTCATCATCCTGATAATGTCCAAGTGGTAGGTGTTATGCTATATCAAATAGACTGAGCTATTATCCTACCCCTAATATAAAATCCCATAGGCTTAACATTGACTTTCCGTATGCGCCCGTATGTCGCATACGGATAAAAAATCGCTCCTAGGAGCGTAAAAAAATTGGACCAATCAGAGATCAGCAGCTGAAAGTAGTTCCAAGCGCCTTCAGAGCAGCAAGGAGAGCTATATGGAGGACTGCAGAAAGTTTTTATCATGTTTTTTGCTATTATCCTCACATAAAAATATCGTTCACAGGGGGTAGGATAAAATCAAAACCTTATTCGTTTTAATCTGGGCTCCGGTATGCGACTCCTGGAGTTTTGGCTCTGGATGTCACTTGGCTCCACCTCGTGATATCACTACGCCAAACTCCAGTGGTCGCATACGGGAGCCCAGATTAAAACTCATCCGGTTTAACGATATTATTGCCTGATGTATTACTGGGGTGGACAGCAATGATCAATCTGTTCACCTTCTTGGTTGCCTAAAGCCCAATGCCCATCTACCGATTTCGGAACATTTCTGTACGTTTGTCGGCGACAAACGGAGGGTAATTTGTCCCAGCCAAGCCATCCTAACGTAGTCAGTAGATGTAGGATAGCTAGGCAAGGCTATCCAGCGATTAGTGAACACTCGGTTTCCTTGGTTTTTGCCCTCCCCCAGCGATTAGTGGACCATACACCGATTCTATCATTGTGCGGGTCGAGCGAGGGGTTACGTAATTTGCCTGCGACAAAGTGACCGACTCCTATACGATTTGGGAACTAATCGTTCAACCCTAAATCAGTAGATGGGAATCCGGCTTTACCTCCGTGTGGTGCACACCGGATATACTTGCATGCAACTATAACTAAAGTGACCGGGAAGGGGAGTTAGCTCAGTGGTAGAGAGCATTGGACTTGTAATCCCAAAGTTATCTGACTTTGTGGGTAAAGCCCTATGCCCATCTACCGATTAATGGTTGAACGATTAGTTCCAAAATCGTATGGGAGTCTGTCAACTTGTCACAGGCAAATTACATAACCCTTCACTCGACTGGCGGCCATCGAGGAGAGGGGTTGGTGGGTTTTAGTCCTAAGCAAACAAGTCTACTGATCGGTGGCTCGCCCTTGCCTAGCTGTCCTACATCTACCGACTACGGCCGACTCCGTTAGGATGCCCTGGCTGAGACAAATTACCGTCCGTTTGTCGCCGGCAAAGGTACATGAATGTTCCGAAATCAGTAGATGGGCATTGAGCTTTAGAGTCCACTGTAGTCACTTTTCTCCTTCAACCCCAACAGTGGTAGATTTACTGCTATATCAAAGGCCAATCCTTCACATACCATGTCTATGTGGTGTGGGAAGTGAAAAAACTCTCACCTCGGTAAATGTGTAGGGGTGAAATGTCTACCTACATTCATCTCATAGATTCGGTCAAACCTAAAGTAAGTCTAGTAGAATATATTGGAGATTAAAGTACCCAAACAAATAAACAAATGGAAGGAAGTGCCCATCGGAACACAGAAATTGTTTGATTGGGGGTCACACATGTATACAATTGCTTTATACACTGCTGGCGCCCCCTATTGGTGAAAGAGCCTCCTAACCTCACAACTGACCTCCCTACCAGCTGCCACACCAAGCAGCAATGCCTAAAGCCATCCATACATCCTTGTTCCCGAATCTTCCATTCAACCAATGCACGCATAATAATTATTCATATTTTTCCAGCAGGCTACGCTTCCCTTTCTCGTGGCTCACTCATTCATTCAAGAATTCATTTTGGTGGTATGACCATGTAAGGGCATTGAACCTCAACATTTGTGCCAGATAACTCCTCTACATGATTTAGGCAAAATACCCATATCATTTTCTTATTTGTTTGGTACAAATGATACCGTGATCTCCTTCTCAAAAGATGGCATATTGAAGTGATTTTCGGCCTATATATCCTCTTTTTCATAGGCAGAGGGTAGGTAAAAACATGGTAATTATTGAAGAACACGATATACCTTATAGGATTAATACAAAATGAAATCATGTATATATATCTACTGGCGTGGTATATATATTGGCTGTAAATACTAATACTTCCATTCGATACACACTCGAGAGAAATGGATAAATATCGGATCACCTGTGTATGAATACCAAAGTAGCAAAGGTGTCATCCACAGCTACGCACATGACAAAACTGTCTAAGATCGTGGTACCAGAGGTCTAGAATTATTGATCCTGGCCGTGGGGTTCACGTATATCCAAGAAGGCAGTGCGTTGGCAGAGAGCACCTTTCTGACTGAGATGGAGTCGGAAGGCCTCTCATCAACTCATGGATAGCGTTGAGTCGTTGTCAAGCCGAAATGGAGATTGAAGGTAGAGCTTCTAGCTCAGCATATTAATGTGACACGTTACAACAAAACCAGTCGAGGTTCGCTTCCTGTACTTCATTATCAGAAACTGGAATGTAGTATGGAAGTCAGTATTATTACCAAAATTAGAATCATATCGATTTATATTTTCTATATCAGTTTTAAATTTTCGAGACAATCAAAAACGCTGAAATCATGAACACTGTAAGGACATGAGAGACATTCAATGTAAACATTATGCCTATGTTGTATTATCTATAGCTTCCATTTGACTGGTAAACATTTTCCCCACTGGAAACGGTACACAGGTCCCATCAGACCAATTACCACATGTTGAAATTGTATACTATTGAAATGAATATTCATATTTTACATACATTTTGAATCAAATATGGACCTTCAAGATAATTTGCCGATATAATTCAAAGACGTTTGTTCTTTAGAAAACGCAGATTAAGATAGGTATCAATATATTAGCGAATATAAAACAAGGTTGAGATTTCCTGCAGTAACCTATAGCTATTGCTGACTTTGTAGTGTAGTATCACAAATGGTATGTAGTAGGTGGTAGGGAGGAACATATGATTCTCAGCTCTGTGGACAGTCAGAGCACGCCAATCTACACGTATGGCAATTGTGCATTCTGAAATATTCCTATAGCACTCCAGGTTTCAATCCATGGGTTTGCCAGGTAATTCAAAATAAGTTTCACGAGTGAATGCTAGAATCATACTGAAACATACTTGCCCATGAATCAAAATCAAGAAGCCGAATCAGTTAACCTACTATACCCTTCTTGTATCATCCTGTATTGTCCTGTTTTGTCCAGTTAAACATAAACTGCATTTGTCTACGAACAAATCTTTCTATATTCTGTTGTTCAAGGCAGCATGCAAGGACGCCTAAATAAGGTGAATGTACGCTGTTACCTGAATGAAAGAAAATAAAGGTTTGATTACTTCAATAAAACATGATTGAGTGCTAAGATTTAGATGTGTAAATAGCATTATGATGGTTTGATGAATATCTATCGTATTTCGGTTCGTAAAAGGAACTTAATTTCTCGTTATGGATTCAAGTTACTTTTAAGAGGACGAAATAGAATACTGTATATTTCCTACAGTAATGATCATAAGGGAAACTGTTCCCTTGCTTTACGCTATATCATCAAGGCAAGGCCCAGGTAAATGATAAGGTATTCCCACAGAAAGGATACTCTTAAAGATATATCCAGTTTGTAAGACAAAGGTGTCTCATGTAACCAGCCAGCGTTTGATTCCCTGTCGTGTTACTGTGTGGCATTTCCTGCCTGTCATTTCCATCGATACCGCTAAAATGATGAAGGCATAAAACCCCATACCTGCCGCGGAACATGCCTATGATCCCTGTCTAGCACTCAGGCACGCTAAGTAGTGACTATATTAAAACAAAGATCAAGGTTATTTAATTACAGCGACTTGTATACGGCCCGGCGTCCACCTACTACGATGGAAATTTAGACCTACCGATATGGCTCCGATACAAAAAGTAAATATCGGAGACATATCGGGAAGGTGCAAAATCGTAGACATATGTCTAGACATGCCAATCCACCATTCATCGTAAGGGTTTTTATCGGTGTCTAATCGCAGAAACGTGGTCAACTGCCCCGATATTAGGTGATCTTCCGATGCGATTTTGATTTTCTATCGGGAGATGCATCGTAGACCATACCGGTACCATATCGTAGTAGGTGGACGCCAGGCCTAAGTGTATAAGATTCTGTAAAGGGTCCATCCATAAAGGGCGCAAAACCTCTGAAATTTTGGGCCCCCACCCCCTTCCAATCTTCTACGCAATAGAACAAAAAAGTAACATGGGCAAAATTTCCAAAATTGTTGACCCCCCTCACTCAGTGAGTACATATTTTACCTAATAAAACTTTCATTATCATCAGATTCATTCATATCATCGAAGTGGTCTCGTTTTATTTGATACACGATATATGGGATGCTAGTATCCCTTAGTATTTCAAAATTAGTGAAAAATGCCTTGCGACAATATTCAATACATTGAATATCATCGTATGGGATTCGCACAGTCGCATGGATCGCAGACGCATTCGCTTGGTCGCCTTAAGCCTGATGCCCATCTTCCGATTCAGGGTTGAGCGATCAGTTCCCAAATCGTACAGGAGTCGGTGAACTTGTCGCAGGCAAATTACATAACTCTTTGCTCGACCGGCAGACATTGAGGAGATGGGATGGTGGATATTAGTCCTAAGCAAATCAGTCTACTAATCGGTGGCTCACCCTTGCCTAGCTGTCCTAAATCTAGCGACTACGGCCGACTCCGTTAGGATGCCTTGGCTGAGACAAATTACCCTCTGTTTGTCGCCGACAAAGGTACATGGATGTTCCAAAATCGGTAGATGGGCATTGGGCTTTAGTGGATCTGGCGCTTAAGGTTTAGCTGTGTCTTTAGAACAATAACTCATCATAACCCTTTCCGGGATATTTGTAAACACAAAGTGGCCCTGCCTCGTAAACAAGCTCTTGTCTTCCTTCCCGTCCAGTAATAAATGATATACACTCCCCTTAAGCTGCTAGCCCTGGACCTCTCTGCGCCTAATCCACCCATAATTCTCCCAACACGGTCGAACAACACTACCTCTTTTAGCTTGCCAATAGGTTTGACCTTCGAGGAACAAAGCATGAGAAGCCACAACAACAGATAAAATAAGAAGAAAGTTAAGAAAGAAAAAAACACCCAAGGGAGGAGCGGCAATAGAGACATGTATTGGGTACACCAATGGGGGTGATTTAGAGAGATGGTATATTGAGGGACAGAGGGGTCAGGGCTTTATGGTTCTGATCGCACAAATGGCCCCGACCTGCTCACACCACTCACAAGTCAACGGAGTAGCTCCCCATCTGCTCGGTCTATAGTAAAGGAGCGGCCACACTGGTGACATGCGATTGTCGCAAGTGAATAGAGCTTCATAAACAGCGGGCGAGGGTCATAAAAACGGCGGCGCCCGTCGCATAGCACACAATCGCTCCTGTGGGGCCGGGCTTGCGTGCGTGTGCGATTGTGTGCAATGCGACAGATCTGTTGCATCGCACATCTTGAAATGTTTATGATATGCGACAGATTCGTCGCACAGGTCCAAGGTACTTCCGAAATATTTGTAAAGAAACTGTTCTATACATGCCTTTCATTGATTACAGTCAATAATGACACCTTCCAATTGGATGCCAAGTTTGAAGATTATGAAAGCTGTAAAAACAGCAGGCTGTGGCTATAGCCTAGGTGTAATTCTGATACCTTGTAAAGCGTGAGGGTTTAGAGGGGATTTAATTATAATTAGATATGTGTACCTCATAAACATTAGAAATTAAGTTCTACGCCTAAGCCTATATATACATAGGTGGTGCCAGAAGTGATGCTACGAATCCATCGATTCAGTGAGACATACCCTGGACTTTTCTTGCGATTGAGTTTGATGAATCCATCGCAACTTGAGTTATGAACCCCACCGAGGAGGCATTTATTGGGTCAAAAAACGTGTGCAACGATCGCGTCGCACCAGTGGGGCCGGGCTTTTACCCGGCGTTTACACTAGACGACTAAATAGGGGCGACTGTAGATCATCATTGGTGCTAATAGTCGTCAGGTGGTGGCAATGTCCATCACAAAAGTCGTCGACCTCAGAATGTACCCGAGCGTTTACACTGACGACTAAAGGCGGGCGTCCACCAACCATGACAAGGCTATGACAAGAGCCGACAAGAAAGTTCCAATCGGTGCCTTGTCGCAACCTTGTCGTAAGAAGGGGTGCTCTGCGACAGCGTTGTCGGGACGTGTGGTAACGTCGCTGGGTGCCGTAAAAAGACGTCCATGGTCATGACACACTACGACAATGATGTCGAAGAAACCACCACACTCCACGACAAGGGTCCAATCGTGGCAAAAATAGAACATGTTCGATTTTGTCGTAACCTTGTCAGAAGGTTGACAGGCCCCCGACAAGCTTCATGTCGCAGCAGAGCTTCATGTCACAACAAGGCTACGACAGGCCTTCCAATCGTAGGCCTGTTGTGGACCTTGTCGGGAACAAATTGTGGTAGCCTTGTCGAGGTTGGTGGAAGCCCGCTTTCAGTTTTCACAGAATCGCCGCCTGTGTAGACGACTAATTCAAGTCTGCTAGAAATAGTTGTGCGCAGCAGAGCGTGTTCAATAGTCGTCAGGTGGTGCAGAATGTACCTGTCTCGGCCTATTGCCCAGAAAAACTTCGTATGGAGAGAGGACAATAAAGTATATTAACCCCCCCAAAAAAAAGAGAATTGTGTAATCTGACGTAATCAGACGACCTGCAGTCGCCACGCACTTGGCGCTTCCATTAGACGATTTCTACCATTTTACGACTGAAAGTCGTCAGGAGGTACAAAATGCCAGAATCGCTGGCCATAATCGTCTAGTGTAAACGCCGGGCCTTAAGCCACTCTTCTCGCCTGCCCATCCATCCCGAACAGAGCTTACGCTCAATAAAGGCAGCACTTCAGAAACACCCACGTACACATACATACCGTGCTTTGGGCCACTGCTTCTAATTGCACCACGAACATCAATCACACCACCAGCCGAACGTGAGAAGCAGACATGGATCGCTGGTGGAAATAAGAGACTGGTGATTCAATAAGCCACAAGAAAAGGTCCTTATATCACCACTGTCCTCATAGGTATGTGGTAGAAAAGCATATCTAAGGGCAGATAGATCCTGGCAAGCATTTGCTGGCACATTTAGTGTATTGTTGGAAAGTTGGGATTTAGATAAACGTCCAGATAGCGTGTATGGGAGTGACATGGGGGAAACAGTGGGAATCTTAAGGTGGGCGTCCTCCAACCACGAAAAGGCTACGACAATGGCTTTCCGACAAGGTCCACGACAGGCCTACCATTGGAAGGCTTGTCATAGCCTTATCGTGGTTGGTGGACCCCAGTTCCCGACAAGAGTCTACAACAATGTCACGACAGGCTGCGGCTGGAAGCTTGTTGGGGGCCTGTCAGGGGCCTTCCGACAAGGTTACGACAAAATCAAACATGTTCAGTTTTTGCCATGACTGAACCCTTGCCGTGGAGTGTTGTGGTTTCCTCGATATCACTGTCGTAGTGTGTCGGTACCATGGACACCTTTTTACGGCAACCAACACCGTCCACGACACACCCGACAAAGGCGCCGATTGGAACTTTCTTGTCGGCACTTGTCATAGCCTTGTTGTGGTTGGTGGACGCCCCCCTTTAAGGTGGGCACCCACTAACCACGACAAGGCTATGACAATGGCTTTCCGACAAGGTCCACGACAGGTCTAAGATTGTAAGGCTTGTCGTAGCCTTGTCGTGGTTGGTGGACGCCCACCTTCACACTGAACGATTCTAGGCGGCGATTCTTGGATTTAGCACCATGTGCACCTGACAACGTTTAGCCGTAAAAAGCTAAAAAAAATCGTCTGGTGTAAATGCGAAGTGTGTGGCTACTACAGATTTTCAGATTACGTCAGATTACGCAACTTGATACCAACTGGCGATTATTAGACCACTTGTCAGCCAACGACAATTTCAAACTGCTTAAATTTGTCGTCTAGACCATTGGCGATTCTGTTAAACTCCAGCCATGTTCTGCATTTTTCTCAAAAGTCGTCTAGTGTAGGCTCGACGACTATTGCAGCCGATATTGCATAATCCAAACTACAATTACTACGATATTCCAAACTACAATTACTTGTCTCGTTATACTTCATTATACTTCGTCTCCATAATCTATATTACTGTATAAATACGGATTATACATATATAATTATTAGACTAATATACCCCACCGCCACCTAGCGAGTTGCTATGGCGTTTCTATGGGTCATCGGTTATTGACTATTACGTCAATAGTTCTATTGACGGTTGCGTGAGCGCATCTCATCACTCTACCTTTGGATGTCATCAGGACTGGACCTGGAAATTTTAAATTTTAAATTTTAGGTTTAAGTTACTCAGTCTGTACATTGTAATACATGTAATTACGACAAAATCGAACATGTTCGGTTTTTGCCACCACTGGACCCTTGTCGTGGAGTGTTCTGATTTCCTCGATATTACTGTCATACTTAGTGCATAATCGTGCACCACCTGGTGACTATTGGCTAGACGATCTACAGTAGTCACGTTTTTAGCTGTCTAGTGTAAACGCCGGGTTGGATCTATGGAATGATATTACTGGGCATAGTACATCTACCATATCCAGGAAAGGCCATCGTGAATCTTTTATAACCCTCAGACACCTGTGATTGAGGAAGTCATGGGGCCCGTTTAATAATCTAGAATCGTATACATGAAGGCCATTTTCTGTAACTCGTAGTAGGGTTATCGTTCAATGTTATTTAAGTCTGTTCACTAAGACAGAATCAACTGTCCATAAGGTCGTCCATAAGTGTTGAATAAAGTGGACCCATATCGTCCCTGGGTCTCTATGGTATACAGAAATGTACGATCCCAGATTATTAAACGGGCCCCTGGTCAGAGAATTAGACGCATACCTGACAGAGTACATTCATTTTTCAAACAACCTTCTTTATTGCTGTAGTTCATTCTTGTAGTACATCGTCCATTTTTTACACACATAATTTGAACCAATAAAGCGGGTATGCTGTCAGCGATATTTCACTGGTTTCCATCGGCACCTTACATCATATGAACATAGTCCGGTAGAACCCTGCGTAAGCGGACACCCTCTCTTTCGGGCCAAAGTGTCGGCTTATGGGGGCCGTTCCCTTAAACGGGGTTAAAACAAACATCTCATAGAGGGAACCGTTCCGAGCAAAGGTGTCCGTTAACGCGGGGTGTCCGTTAGGCGGGGTTCCACTGTATATCAGTAACATGAGTGAACATTTCATACTCTGATCTATCACATGGTATCTGTAGTATAATTTATCATAAGAATATATTACTAAGATAAAATGTATATACCTTACTGGTACATACTCACATACCGCGTGGAATATTTTTATCACTAGGAGCAAACGTTATTTCCATTCATAATGGAAGAGTGCGGTATACTAAAATCTCATCAAATAAAAGTAAGAGAATATCATAAGAAATTATTGATCAGTAAGCCATTTGTATTTGAAACTATCAAGAATGTTTAATAAAATCCAGAGAGTGGATTTAATAGTTGTTCTCAAGTATCATCAACAGGAATATGTATTATGGTATAGGCATCTACGTGTGTGAACATGTTAACTGATTACTTAATTAAAATAGGTGAATCCTAAATCTGCTGAACATCATTAAGTTTCTTTTTAAGTATATCATGTAAACCTTTTACTTTATCAATATGCTGGTATATTTCTTTTGAGGTGTTTGTCATTTGTTGGCTAACATTTTCAATTTTGACTTGTGCCTGGTCTAGCATACCACGGATCCCATTCAACTTGCAGTTGTGACTGAATTTTTCATTGAGGGTCTTGGTCAACTGCCCTATTTTTCTAGCTAATAGGTCAGCTATGCCACTGAGTTTGCTCTCTGATAGCCCCTTATCTCTTGATGCACTTATGTTTGTTTGGCTTGAGGGTACTTCATTTGGCTTGAGGGTACTTCATTTGGTAGTCCTCTTACTGACATATTTGTCATCTGTTTTCCTTCTACTTCTAAGAGTTCTTTCAACATCTTCAGATGGGGTATCATCTGGAACTATTATTATGGTCCATTGATATGTGATTCCTGTCCATTGATATGTGATTTCTGTTGATTTGCTTCACCACACCGAACACACATTCACATGGTCACTCAGCCATGAAAGTTCTATTAAAAGGAACCAAGTCAGTAATATGGCAGGGATACAGGATACTGGGATACTGGACCCCTGCTCATTCAACAGGCCTTTATAGTTGGGACATTGATAGTGAAGTGTTAGATTCTTTGCAGTAAGCTGAAACCCTGTGTGAGCATTCTAACCTCTAGATGACGTATATGAGCGCGTTTTCCCGCGCTCAAAAAGAAACAAGGTATGTGAGTATGTACCAGTAAGGTAATACATTTCTATTTTATTAGATACCTTCAAATATAAGTATTTGATGAATTACATCAGGAAATATGACAACGTCCAAGCTGGATTCAAAGTGTGCTGGTATATCTCTTGACATCTTAGTGAAAGTCAAGCACAGAATATGCTCCAAGCACATATTTTACTCTTTTTTCCCCTTCAACTCCTATGATCCTTGTGCAAGTCACTGCCCGCACTTCCTAATTAGGTCAGTGCAATTTTTTTCAGCCAATCAGAATTTGTATTCAAAGTAGGGTGGTACATCATTTTATACCATCATACTGTGCCGGTATATACCAATACCCTAGCAGAGGTTGGTATTTGTGTAACATACTGGCACAGGTATATAACTAGGAGCAAATGTTATTTCCATTCATAATGGAAGACCGCGGTATACCAAAATCTCATCAAATAAATGTACGAGAATATCATAGGAAATTATTGATCAGTAAACCATTTATATTTGAAAGTATCAAGATTGCTTCAATAAACCCAGAGAATGGATTTAATAGTTGTTCTCAAATATCATCAACAGGAATATGTATTATGGTATAGACATCTAACATTTTCGATTTTGACTTGTGTCTGGTCTAGCATACCACAAACCCCATTCAACTTGCAGTTGTGACTGAATCTTTTATTGAGGGTCTTGGTCAACTGCCCTATTTATCTAGGTCAGCTATGGCACTCACTTCCCTCTCTAATAGCCCCTTAGTGCTTGATGCACTTATGTTTGTTTGGCTTGAGGGTACTTCATTTGGAGTACTAATAGTGCCCTTGGTAGTCCTCTTACTAACATATTGTCATCTTTTTTCCTTCTACTTCTAAGATATATATATTCAGCACTATTATCATGGTCCATTGATATGTGATTCCTGTCCATTGATATGTGATTTCTGTTGATTTGCTTCACCACACTGCACACACATTCACATGGTCACTCAGCTATGAAAGTTCTATTAAAAGGAACCAAGTCAGTAGTGGGGCAGGGATATGGGATACTGGGATACTGGACCTCTGCTCATTTAACCAGGCCTTTCTAGTTTGGACATTGATAGTGAAGCGTTAGATTCTTTGCAGTAAGCTGAAACCCTGTGTGAGCATTCTAACCTCTAGATGATGTATATGAGCGCGATTTCCCGCGCTCAATAAAGGTTGATATGTTTAACAGGTATCAATTGGATATATATATTTGACTTAATGAGCGATGGACTCCCTCATAATGTTTTCGTTATCTTTTAAATATTCATTTAGACTCGGATTGGTTCTCATAATAGGTGGCAAATTATTCCATGTTGTAGTGGTTGTGTATTCCACACTTCCTTTACAAATTTCTAATTAAAGACATGGTAATGTTAACTTAACGTCTTTGCTACATTATGGTATATATGGCATAGTTCCAATGTCATGGTTGCACTAGGTTACGTTCCAGTGAAGTGTCATTTATATATTTAGAATCAAAATAGGATGATCTTACTATTCCCGGACATGGAAGATGTCCAGGAGTATTTTATCCGAGCGCACAGTAGAATACAGTCTGCTGAAGGTCAGTGGAGCTATTTGGTGACTGGCGAAGGGTCATATTGATCTAATTGGATTGTGAGGCCGTCTCAAGGACTTGAGAGGCCATTCTGCGCATCCCAAGGCAGTAAAGGAGTATGATGGCCTTCTGAAAGGTACCTTTGGGTGGAGCCATCTCCTGCGAGGTGCCAGAAGGGGAGAATTGTCTTAGACATTACAAGAGTCAGGGGAGTCTGTGTGAGGTTCCAGGGATGTGTGACAGTATCGTAAAACTGGAGGAGTTTTAATCTTGGCCACCATATGCCAAAACTGGAGTTTGGCAAAGTGATTTCACGAGGCGAAGGCAAGTGAAAACTGGAGCCAAAATTCCAAGAGTGGAATGCGCTGGCCAAGATTAAAACGAATAAGGTTTTGAGTTTATCCTACCCCCTCTCCTCGATTTTGGAATATTACGTGATAACAATTCTGTATGCCACTGGTGGCATATATAACTCTGTATGCCAGTCAGCGTGGCATACAGAAACTCAATGTTAAGCCTATGGGATTTTATATTAGGGGTAGGATAAAGGGTCTTACTATACAGAGGCACTACAAGCATCCCTCTCATATAACTTCTCTCCAGGTCTAAACCTGGGGCCCGTTTAATAATCTAGGATCGTACATATAAGCCCTTTTCTGTATGCCATAGATACCAAGAAACGATGTGGGTCAACTTTATCCAATTCTTATTATAGACGACCTTATGGATAGTTAATGCTGTCTTAGCAAACAGACTTGAATATTTTTAAATGATAACCCTAGTATAATTTACAGATGATGGTCTTAATGTATGATCCTAGATATTGCATAATTGCACCTTTTTTATTGGGGACTTTACCCACTGGATGTTATTGTTTTCTAACAGCTTAGAGTGTGTGAGAATTTTAAATTCATTTTCTCAGAGCTGGTGAGAGTATGAGAAGTATGGGCCTTGGTGACTTGATGAAGGAGTGTGACACGATAAACGGAGCATGATTGAATAGTTGTTTCAAAAAGTTTTCCGTTACTCGGAGAACTTGAAGGTCACAGTCTCCATTACAAGAAAAAATTCCCACAGCTGGTTCCCCAGCTGTGTGCGAATCTGGGTCATAGTCAAGGGCAACAAGTAATGTTTACTAGCCCACCCAATCAGGACGTGCGAAACGGCCGAACGATGTCAATGTCGACCAATGAGAACGGGCTTACTTCTGGTGACCGGCGAGAGCCGACCTCGTGAGGTAAGAAGCTATAGGAGGACAATTGTGGTAGCGTCACGCACTAGGCCACGTCTGACTGTCATGATTGAATAGTTACTAGGAAACTCGACCCAGAACAAATTGGAACTCGACCCGTTTTGCAGAATTCAATTGGAGAACACGACCCGTTTCAGATACTTATGGATAAGATAGTTTCATATAGATGGAAAGGCCTAGTTAGCTTCTAGGGAAATAAACCAGTGGATTTGAAAAATAAGTTCAGTTATGTTTAGGGTTATGCTTAGCGTCAGGGATAGGGTTAGGGATAGGGTAAAGGGTAGGATTTTTGTTTGTTTTCATCACGAGAAAAGACCTAATTTGTGGCCAATGTATCATATTTACTGCTAAATATAGTATTTATCCAGTATTTGTCGAGTTCGCTACGGGTCGAGTTCTTCTATATATAACAGGTCAAGTTCGTTACAGGTCGAGTTTCTTACGGGTCGAGTTCGTTTCGGGTCGATTTCTCCAGTATTTGATTTGGTCATCTCTTGTCAGGCCCTAACCTGACCATAGAGGAATCCTGAAAAAGGGCTTAACCAATCAGGAACTAGACCGCATAGGAACTCGGTATTTCTTTTTCTAATTAGTGTTTTGTATCTCTCATACATAAATGAATCTTTCAGACCCAATTTATCTGGTACACATTACATAACATATTATGTTACCAATATCGTGTAGATAAAGTGATATTGTTAGTTGAAGAAGATGTTAGGAGGTAGTAATAATGAATTATCCTGATACTATAATAGAACTTTCTTTATCTATAAGCTTGTTCCCTTTTTACATGTCTCAGGGAAATGGAACCCTGCAATTTAGACGAAGAAATTTTTTTCGAGTATAGAATCTCAGCAGGATTTGCCTCAGATAAACACCCTGAGAGGAACATGAATCCCATTGTGTGAATCTCGCTTAAGACCAAGAATTTTGTTCGCGATCGAGTACAGAATCTCAACAGGATTTGTCTCAGACAAACGCCCTGTGAGGTACATAAATCCCATCGTGTGAATCCCGCTTAAGACGAAGAAATTGTGTTCTAGTGTGGAATCTCGTCAGGATTTGTCTCAGACAAACACCCTGTGAGGTACATGAATCCCATCATGTGAATCCCGCTTACGACGAAGAAATTGTGTTGGAGTATAGAACCTCAGCAGGATTTGTCTCAGACAAACACCCTGTGAGGTACGTGAATCCCTTCATATGAATCCCGCTTTAGAGGAAGAACACCAAGGTGGGCGTTTGAATAATGTCCAATTTATCTTCTCCTGAATAAAAAATAACCCCAAAAAATAAGCACTACATGCAGGTCAGTGCCAACAGGTGTCTCTGCTATACGAACTATGAGGGCACTATACAAACACCCAGAGGCGCTCCGAAGGGTCGACCATTGACGGGTGGTCTGTATCCCGGAAGGGGGGAGGGACGAGGAGGGGTCCTATCACACCAGCCATGCCCCGAGGCCAATCAATCAGGGACTGTGCCAGACAATGGAGGTCTATTCAGTTATTTCCGTGTTGCCCTGAAAGCACAGCTTCCATAACTATCCGGATGATCTATGAGGGCCGCACATCTTAAAGACCCTGCATGGGTAAGACAGCTCGATATCTTAATCAAACTCGCGCCATGGCCGATTAGATGCTACTATAGACAGTTATTTTTACCCATCTTTTTTTCGAGAATTGATTGTTGTTGTATGCAATTGATGGTCCAATGGTGGAGGATTGAATGAGGGATAGTCCTGAGTATGTGCACAGATTAGTTTAAGCTTATATTCCAATGTGAGGTCTCCGAAATAAATGTTTTGTTTTGAATGAGAATTCTTTTTCAATTAGAAAATTTTAGAGAAGAAAATAAATTAAAAAGGAAAATTAATTTCTAGCAGGATATTGTTGTGATTTCAGTCAGATCAGGTCAGTCAGGACATCCTCCCAATATCAGCGGATGTCTATATTTATTAACAAAATTATGCATTACTTCAATGTCTAAGCTCTCGAGTTTATCTACTTCAATAAGGGGCCATCCATAAAGTACGTACGCAGAATTTCTGAAATTGTTGACCCCCCCCCACCACCCCTCCCGATCTTGTACGCAATAGGACAAAGAGGGAGCATACGCAAAATTTCCAAAATTATTGACCCCCCCCCCCCATCCCCCCCCCCTCCCCAGTGCGTACATACTTTATGGATGGCCCCTAAAGGATCTTGCATTCACTTCCATTTTGAACCGGAGGTTTCACAGTGCTACACCATGTTCCCAACAAAGACTTCTAATTAGGAGGCCCTAATGAATCGCCTACATTGCTAAAGGCATTTCCGCTCTTTGACTACTCAATTTTGCATGAGTTTTTCCCAGTCAGTCATCTATTATTCTGATTTTTAGTGCCGGTCCAACGCTAGTAGGGACTGACAGGGCGCCGTATCGATTAGGACATTTGTAGATCTCTGGATATCTTCGTAATCAAGCTAATGTTATCTGCTCCTTCAGCCACAGCGGTGTTTTAATCTATGCAGATATTAACTGTATTACGTAGCCGCTTATTGATCGATGTCTGCCTTCATTCTCCTTACATTGGCTGAATTGGGATTCATCTTGGTGTAACTTTTTCGTTCCTTTAGACTTCCCGTACGAGTTCTAAGGTTGGAAAAAAATCTTTGGGATTCATCATTTTATCCCACCTCTAGTATATTTCCTCTATAGACTTAACGTTAGGAGCTCGTATCCAACGACCATGAGATAATTAGGAAAAATATCCAATGGGGGATTATGTGAAATGAATTCAGAAACCCATTCAAGTTTAGGGTCAGAGCTTGCTCTCGTCTTGTTTGAATTGCTATGTAATCCAGGCGTCTTTGCCTTTGAATCACTACGCAATTCAAACTTGATTGGATACGAGCTCTGACCCTAAACCTTTATAGGTTTCCTCTATAGTATGTACTACTCTGACCCAACGGAAGGTATATTTAGCAGTGGATCTCTTCTGAGATTGGATTATGCAATATTGATAGTTGTCTGTCTTTTGGAAGAGAAGTTTGGAGTATTTTCAACATCTGATGGGTATTCAAATTACTACAGGCTCCTCTTAAACGATCAGCCACTTGACTACTGACTTCTTTCCGAGATTTAATAACTATTTCATGCACAATTATGACTTTGTTGAGTAAAATAGGTCTGGGATTGATTGTGGAATAAAGCATAAAAAGTTGTCTATATTTTGGGGGAGATATTTGAAATGCCATAAACATTGGAAGCCTATAAACAGTATTTGAGGCTATACTAAAAGTTTAAAAAATGCAGATAAAGGTATTGATGTTTTCTGAAATACATGTACATAACAATTCATATATATTCAATATCTTCCACCAATAAAGCCAATCGATATATAGACATCGGTGGTTGTTTTGTGTCTCTCCTGTCGATCACAATTTGCAATTATGAATTCTTGAAAGGTTTAACGAGAATATATCAACCCGGAAGCCAATACTTGGGAGCAGGGCTAGACAGTAGAGCAAGTTCGCGCAGGGACTATAGGCCGTGCAACCATATTGGGGACTGAAAACTAGTTATTTTTGACTTAGTTTACAAGTTTCTCATAACATGGCTCTAAACAAGATACAGATTTGCAAAAGGTAGCATATTAAACCTAAGATTATGGGCTTTATTGTCATGTACATATTGAATTTATTCAGGTAGTAGATCTGTTTTCATTTTTTATGTATGTTCTCAGAAGTCATGTTAAAAGTTGGGCAAAATGTTTGACTCCTAGAATATGAGTGAAGATTCTAAAGAATTCCATGTTGAACAAAAATCTAAACCCAGTTTGATCTGGCAGAGAATTATTTTACAATTATTTTGATACCTTAACTTTTGTTGTACTCATAGTAGTAGTCAAAATGCACTGTTTTGTTATGAAAATAGAAAAGTACCAAAAAGCCCCTTTTTTTATATCTGCCATATATCAAAGCATTGTCAAAGTAGGCGAAAAATGGAGAAAAAATGCTTGGTTGGGAAAGATACAATATTTTGATATTATAATTCCAAAGAATGTTTTTCCTTTAGTTATTATATATTAACAAATGCTTACTTGAAATGATTAGATATGCTGCTCAAGTCAATCTGTGAGATCTTTGAGGGAAACACTATTTCAATTCACATCCCACCACAGTCCCTAATATGCCTTCCTGACCTATAGTAACGCTGTATAAAGCCTAGAGCCTAGACTAGCTAGGTATAGACCTTAAGAGTGAGGGAGTAAGAACTCACACATAGATGTACTAGGTACAACTATGAGTCAAGAACTTAACTGATCTTAATGACAGATTCTTCAACTTATACACAGACAGCAGGTGGTATCTTACTACAGGGTGAACTTGCAAGCTCTATGCAGTGATTGGCCGTTGAAGCAACAGTCAATGAACTGATCTGTTGCAAATGTGCTACTGATTCTATTCTGGTCTGTTACACATACCAGGAGAGACACTCATGTCACTAACAACTCAGGCGTCATGTCAGAGGACCCTGATCCCATGAGGGCTGACCGGGAACTGGAGCGGGTGATAATGAGGGTAAACATGCCATTCACTGCATGGTTCCTGTATGGTCAACATCAAGATGGGTAGGAGTTGCTACTAAAGGGCAGCTGTCTTAATGCAGCCATTTTGCTACTAATAAATACGGGCAATTTAGAGGACTTTGCAGCTTTTCCACCCTTTTTGCGACTAGTAGGATGTCCTTTATGTATCCGCACTTGGTTGAGGCAAAGATGCCCCGATCTATACGAATGACCTTTATATACAACGGTTCAAATGTCAAATGTCAGGTAAATACATGTATTGAACACGATAATATGGACGGAAGACCTTTCATGAAATCAAAGGTCACGATGATACAGTTAGTTGCTATGTGTGTCGTTTCTAGCTGATATAATTAATTAATTTGGCTTGAGGCAACATTTATATGCCTATCCTCATATATAAACATTGAAAGAAGCCAGTTGGAGCCAGTGGAAGATAGGCATCATATGTCGCCTATCTGATTTCTGATCATCTGATCAAAATATAGAAGCACTGATCAGTCCTAGAGGAAATGGGCTATTTCCCTTGACATACAGTAGAGCTGGTTATAACAGGCTCTTTTGCCATTATCAGTCTCATGCAACCAAGTAATGTGCCCTGTCCAATTTCTATAGTCCAGAAATACTGCTATAACAAAATATTTTTGAACAAAACACCGATGCAACGAATTAATGTTTACTGTCTAAATCAATAATTTTGAACATTTATCATTTATCATAAAATACAAATCCCTGATACTATCTAGATTTCCCAAAATACTTCAGATATATCAGCAGCGTGAATTGTAAAAAATGGGTGAATTGAGGCTGTCGAGGCCAAATCCTGCTATATACATCTGAATATGTTACAATAATTAAAATCCTCGAATCAACCAGAACCTTGTTATAATGCACATATAAGGAATATAAAGCCACCGGGTTTTATATGAGTATAAACGGAAGAGAGTATATATATATATATATATGATATATACATGTACATGCATATATATAATATTTATATATATATATATATTTATATACATAATATGTTTTGGGTAGTCAAATTCTGACTTCAATTACTATGGCAGACATCACAATAGAGGACGTTTCCCCACACAAAGACAGGCTGCTATGCAATACAGAGAAGTCCATAGTCTGGGGTTAGAATAGCTGTGCTGGACGGCTGAACCTAAGCCACCCAGGGGGACCTGACCGCACGAGATTTACCGTCGTTTTATTAGTACGGCCTGGGGTCAGAGGAAGAGCGTCAAGAGACATGGGTCCCTCGGGCAGCCCGCGGAATGGGCGGGAAATGAACCGGTCACCACCGGTCATGACTGGTATACACCAGCCGGAATCCAGATAAATAAGTGCCTCATAGTTATGCCTCTGATGTCGGCACTGACGTCCTATGAGACATATTCCACCACTGGTGACAGGACCTTTAGGAAATGGGCATTTATGCCTGTTTGAATGTACTTAGGTTGGAAGTTAATGCCTGTGATTTATACATGGTGAAGGACCATACTTGTATGGCTCTTGTTCACCTTCCACACAAAACTTTGTATATTTGAATGTAGAAACTTACTGAATCATATCAACATGTTTCACAAAGTGAACCTTTTTTAATGGTTGACAGCATAAGGCCTGGCGTCCACCTACTACGATAGAAATTTAGACCTCCCGATATGGCACCGATACAAAAAGCAAATATCGGAGACATATCGGGAAGGTGCAAAACCGTAGACATATATCTAGACATGCCAATCCACCACACATTGTACGGAGCTTTTATCGGTGTCTAATCGCAGAAACGTGGTCAACTGCCCCGATATTAGGTAACCTCCCGACGCGATTTTGATTTTTTTTATCGGGAGGTGTATCGTAAACAATATCGGAGCCATATCCTGGTAGGGGGACACCGGGCCTAAGGCATAGAACCCACCATCTCTGAAGCAGAGATCCAAACCTCCCGATGCACCCCGATGCCGATTCAATTGCAATTGCGCATTGTAGAGCGTGTCATAAGGCGCATCGGAAACCCTGTGGGTTCATTGCCTAAAGCCGGAGACACACCAAGCGAGTAACGCGGCGATTTTCAGAATCACCAACACAAAATGGCGTGTCTGTGAGCTATTATTTAGTATTTCACCTGAGAATTGCTTCTCCAATGCTAAATCAATGATGAAATAACATCTAACATACATGCCATTTTGTATTCGCTCGGTGTGTCCCCGGCATAAGGCCCTGTATCCACCAACGCCGATGGTCTACGGTAGGTCTTCCGATAGGCTACGGTTGGAAATGACAAAATCATAGCCTATTGCGAGGTGCCCGAAAATTATAATCGTGGACGTAGGTGTCTATCCTAGATTGTCAGAACTGCTTTGGAGGACAAAAAACGTAAACCATGGTCGCGGTTGGCTCACGATTGAATCCGTGTATTAATGGAGATCTCAGGCAGATTTTTAATATTGAAACATGCTATAATTTTGAAAATTTTGTATGACTCTGAATAAATTACTCAAGGTATTTACAACATAATATGATATTATTTTCAGACACTAAAACAATCAAATTGAATAATATAACTGTGATAGAATCATGATTCCGATATGATTCCGATATTATATTAAGACCTTTAAACTAAATCAAATAATATCATATTTACACCAATTATATATCTATCTATCTATTTGTAGTCTACCTAATTCCAGAATTCCAGAATTTTCCGCCAAGGACTTCAGCCGCAAAATATATTTTCCTGTTAAATCGGCTACAATAGGTGAATAATCCGATATGTGTGATTTTATCGGGAGCTCTACGATTGGCGTTTTCGATAGCAGCTTATCCGCATCCAATCGTGAGCTATCGTAGAGTCAATCACAAAGACCTGTTAAACTGCCACGATTTTTTCTGACCTTACAATAAAATCAATTTCCTTTCGGGAAGTCAGTAGTAAGGCCTATCGGGACCAGAATCGGCATTGGTGGGGTTAAGCCTTTACTGTTACTGATTTTTTCGTGTGTAAAAGCGGGTGTCCACCAACCACGACAAGGGCCGACAAGAAAGTTCCTATTGGCGCTTGTTGCAGCCTTGTTGTGAGAAGGGGGGCTTTACGACAGCTTTGTCGGGGTGTGTCATAGACGTTGCTGGTTCCCATAAAAAAGGCGTCCATGGTCCTGACACACTACGACAGTGATATCGAGGAAACCACAACACTCCACGACAAGGGTCCAGTCGTGGCAAAAATCCAACATGTTTGATTTTGTCGTAGCCTTGTCGGAAGGCCCCCGACAGGCCCCCGACAAACTTCCAGTCGCAGTTGTGGACTCTTGTTGTGAACTAGGGTCCACCAACCACGACAAGGCTACAAAAAAGCCTTCCAATGGTAGGCCTGTCGTGGACCTTGTCAGAAAGCCATAGTAGTAGCCTTGTCATGGTTGTTGGACGCCACCCTTTAGACCCAGCGTCCATCTACTAAAAAAGAACTTTGCGGCCTCCTAATGCACCACCATACATAATATCAAAAATCATAAATGATCAAAAACCTCTTTATCTTACACTAACGTCAAGACTAGGAACATCGGCGATCATCGGGATCAGTTTTTAGGTACATCGTGAGGCCTATCATAGACAATGTGGAGCTAAGTGGATGCCGGGCCTTATGGCACCTATCAATCCCCTCGAATTAGCATTTGTTATCCATAGTAGATCAGCTTCTCATTTCCGGATGAAATCCCACAACTGTTAATGGTAAAATGATGCGAAATTGTGATTCCTTACGAATAAGGAGTGAGGACAAACAAGAATGGCAGGGGATGTCGCCACCAGCACTGCCCATATAATGTGACCTGTAGCAAATGGCAGCTATTATTACTACGACTTTTATCGATGTTTATTACAGGAGAGATGACCATAAACGTTATCCTTGTCCTAGATCTGCGCCGAGTACGATTGGCAGATCATAGCTGTTGAATATCAAGTCTCTTGTGCTGAGTGCTATGCATGGTGCACGACTGTATTCCTATATTTGCCCGGGTTATTTGTAAGCAAATGATCCTATATGGATCAGAGGTGAAATTGAGAGATCTAAAGGCCCATTCCCACTAGGCGATTTCTGCCCCTGAAAATACTGCCGGGCATAATCGCCCGGAAGCGCCAGTCGCACAGCGGGTGGCAGGGCTTAGTCGGCGACTATGCCCTGATATATTTCAAACATGTTTGAAATTGAATTGCAAGAGACTAGTGCCCTTTTTAGAGAGAATCCAGTCGCCGACTCAAGCCCGAACAACGGGGGGTAGGGCAATAGTCGCCGACGATTTTGCCATTTTGAATTCCCACTTGGCGACTCAGCAAATTTTTAGAAATTTTGGCCAATAGTCGCCGACGGGTGCCCTCTGGATGCCCCAAAATCGCTTAGTGGGATCCGGGCTTTAGGGGTATCACACTTGTTCTTGAATAGATAATTACCCGAGGTACTTACCCAGTACTGAAGGGGAATTGATGTTCCTACGAGCCGAGGACACTATAATGGTGCCCCAGGATAACAGGGAAGATGTATTCTGGGGCAACAGAAAATAGTTCCGTAGTGAGTAGGAATAGTTATTGGCCTTTTCCACCAGCCGATAAAAACGGCACCAATTATTCAAGTTCCCCGAAAGGACCGTTTCCATTGGCGGATTTACCATCACCGATCTGCAGTCAGGAACAACGACATACTTGGCACTGCTGGCCCAAAATTGGTCGATGGAAACGACCCAGATCGTGAAATGACCCATGACTTTTTCTGCTTACATTATGTAATGTGGCACCACCGACCACTGAGTGAAAGCTTGGTCACTGAGTGAAAACTGCTACCATCACCGATTTTTTTTTACCGACGCGCAGTCGGTGGCACCACCGACAGACTATCTGGGTAATTAAAAAAATCTCTGCCATTTTCATTGGCCAATGGAAACATGCCTTAAAGGTCTATAGGCGGTGGACATTGACTGCAAGGATAGATTTCCATTGATGATTTTGTCGGTAGTTGAACAAATCGGTCGGTGGTGGCTATATTACATAATTTCCACCATAATAATCGAGGACCATTTTAAAAAGCTTGCTGTTTCCATTTACCGACCTGGCGTCGGTAAACAAAAAAAATCGATTAGTAATCCCCGACTGCAGATCAATGCCGAATACTCGGCCAATTGGAAATAGCTTTATTTTCCATTAGCCGACGGAAATGGCACCAATTCATTAAGTTACTTTAAGAGTCTGTGGGTAATGCCATTTATCCTATCCCTAATAAAAATCTCCATAGGCTTAATATTGGTCATTGTATTCGGTCTGGAGTTCAGAAAAATGAAAAATATCGCTCTAGTGGGATACACTTGACAAATGATGTCATTTGTTAATGTAGAAGTAATTTAGACTGGCGTGGAAGGATAAATTCTAAACCAAACTCGAGTTAGTCGTGTTATTGTTCATTGCACTCCGGCAAGATTGCGTATTACTGCGCGAGGTGAAGCCGAGAGCAGTAATACGCGATCTTGCCGTCGTGCGATAAACAACAACATGACTAACTCTTGTTTGGTTTCTCCACATGATTGCACGTTGGTATCAAATAATCGATGAGGGTGAAGTGTATGCCTCATTTCTACTGCATTCCTCATGTCCATACCGATTTAGATATCCCTCTAAAACCTTGAGCCTCCCGATGAAATCATAGCGTTTTCATTCTGTCTAACATTGACCAAGTGGTGACCTTATTGCATAATCTTCGTAAAAGATTTCAGTGACCATACCACACGCCAGGTTGTTTCTATACACCGATCTTGCGTAGGTTATACCTTATTTGATGCTATAACGTTATCCTGATTGGATCTATAAGGTACTACTTTTGCACCAATAAAGAAATTTTTGAAACAAAAAAATAGGATCGGTGGTTCCCGTCAGCGGATCGATGTCGAACAGTCGGCCCTTGGAAAGTGGCCTATACTGAGTGTTGGCAGCCACAAGGGCATCAACAGAGATCGAGAATTGCCCTACAGAAAGTTGCAGCTCTCTATGTGGCAGCCCAATTACATACCCCTGTATCGACGGGCCAATATTGTACCAACTCAACAGTATATTGAGTGTAGGATGGGATGGAAGTAATGAATGTGGGGTCAAATATAGGCTCTCATGCGTGAGTGAACTGACAGAGGACGATTAGAATAGGCTAAAGGGGGGCGTCCACCAACCACGATACGGCTACGACAATGGCTTTCCGACAAGGTCCACGACAGGTCTAGGATTGGAAAGTGTGTCGTAGCTTTTTCGTGGTTGGTGGACCCCAGTTCCTGACAAGAGTCTACGACAAGGCCATGACAGGCTGCGACTGGAAGGTTGTCGGGGGTCTGTCGGGGGCCTGTCGGGGGCCTTCTGACAAGGCTACGACAATATCGAACATGTTCCATTTTTCCCACGACTGGACCTTTGTCGTGGAGTGTTGTGGTTTCCTCGATATCACTGTCATAGTGTGTCGGTACCATGGACGCCTTTTTTACGGCATCCACCGAAGTCTACGACACGCCCAGACAAGGCTGTCGCAAAGCTGCCCTTCTCACGACAAGGCTGCGACAAGGCTGCAATTGGAACTTTCATGTCTGCACTTGTCGTAGCCTTGTCGTGGTTGGTGGACGCCCACCTACTACGATAGAAATTTAGACCTACCGATATGGCACCGATAGAAAAAACAAATATCGGAGACATATCGGGGAGGTGCAAAATCGTAAGCATATGTCCAGACATGCCAACCGACAACACAGTGTATGTGGTTTTTATCGGTGTCTAATCGCAGGAACGTGGTCAACTGCCCCGATATTAGGTGACCTTCTGGCGCGATTTTGATTTTTTATCGGGAGGTGGGTCGTAGACTGTATCGGAGCCATGTCGTCGTAGGTGGACGCCGGGCCTAATTCACCAGGGCCTATTGAATATGGACCCCTTTGATATCTAAATGACTTCTCCTTGTATGCTCCGAGGAGAATCCTAATATGGTTCCCATTGTTCAAACAAGGATTGTTCTTCGTTATGACAAAGAGGAGGACGGATTTTGTGCGGTTATTTTACTGAAATCGTATCTAAATAATAGGTAATAAAACTAATTGGATTAAAATCAGACCCAAAACCAGTAACATGAGACGTCCAACAATGGTAAATACTGGGACCGACCGTTTTTTAAATTTTTGTAGATAATTTATTTCAAGTAATGAAGAACAGTGAAGACAATAATGTATGCCGACGATCCTTTCCTTATTACTTGGGGTAGAAATGGTCCGACAGCTTCAAATCTAATGCAAGATTATCTGGATAATATTGTGTCTTGGTTTGATACACATGGAATTTAATCAGTACAATTAAAACAGAACAATTATGGATCGGGAAGAACTTGAATTAAAGAGAAATGCCTGACAACATCATTTCCGGAAAAAAAATCGGAAAATTTATCTACTTGGGAGTCTCAATAGATAGTGGTCTAGCATGCGCCTCAAATAACAAAGATGATTTCAGGATTGAGGCTGACAGAGCTTTAAATACGCTTATTGCGTTATGTGCTTCAACTTGAAACAAGAATATCTATCTACAATCAGATGATTTTACGCTGATAACCTTTACCTATATTGGACAAAATTGGACAAGACCAAACAATCCTGAAAATACATCTTTGTGTGGCGAAAGCAACAGGAGTAAGATATATATATGATTATAGCATAGATGATTTATATATCCAATGTAAGCTCTGTGAGTGATTTATTGTGTGGTCTAGTTCTTTATCTTGGCCAGCAACCATTGTTCCACGAACTCTATATTTCTATCCCACTTACTATTGTAAACCCTGTGTCGTCCTTTATCGTTTTAATTCGTACTGTTACCTATTTGTTATTCGCAACATTTAAAAATGCCCACATGTTATGTTCTTCTTGTTCTTATGTTATGTATCGGACTTTCAGAATTGTCCTAACTGAAGCTGGTGGTCTCTATAAAATTGCATATCATGAACACACATGTTGGAAAACGATCCTTGAGCCTCTGAAGCAATCAAAATACTTTGGAAAAAAAATCAACCAATAGAGAAATTGAGCTTTTCTAGGGTTTGATACCAGGACCTTCTGATTACCAGATTTCCTTAGCATACACCCCAACCAGGCATCGGGGAAAAACACAACATTCAACCTATCACAGGATTGCTTTCATCATAAGCTATGCTACATTAGGCCTGTTTCCATTGGCCAATGAAAAGGGTGTTTTCCTAGTTCTCCTAATAGCTTATTTCCATTGGCCCTCATCGATCTAGAGTGAGGCATCACCGACAGACCTTTAGCACTCCTGAGGCAAAATGGGAATGCGCTATTAGGAGAACTAACAAAATCCACACAGTTTTCTTCTTCAAATGGAAACGGGCCTATAAGGATAGAGGTCACGAATGGGACAAAAATGGACGAATGTTTAATTCAAGGAGACTATCCTTAAATAGTTGTTATTTTTCTCCCACACCCTATCCCTGGAGGTCTGAATCCTAGTCTTACTCCATATTTATTACCCACCGATTACGGAGTCTCCATAGGAAATGTATAGGGCACCTGGAAACAGCTACCCGGAGATTCTGGCATGTCAGAATCTCCTGCAGGAGATTCCGGAAAAACAGTCCTGTCCATAAAGAGGTCGAATCACAATGTTCTTCGAAATAAGTTTTTTGACTGTTCATTCAAAATTAATTGTCTAGAATCAATCATAATAATATCGTTTACCATCAGACATCACTGTCATAACAGACTTGTTATGCTAAAAGTACAGGTCAATGGTGAATTATATCATTGGTGTTAGCCTACACCGAATTACTGCCACACTTGACAGTGCTGTGATGTAAATAACTAAATGGCTTACAGAAACTCTTTAATTGCAGTGGACTTGTTATTAATTTTGTAGGTGGGTAATAAATACAATAACGACTGGTTTTGTATACGAATGACCGTAATCTCCTTGTAGTTGACGACGTAATATCCTCGCTGATCGGTCGGATATTACTACGCGTCAACTACTCGGAGATTACGGCCACTCGTACACAAAACCATCACATTATTGTGTATATATCGAACCTTGTGAGCCAGAAGTGGGTGCCATACCTCTATACAGAAAGCAGGACAAAAAGGCCATAGGCAGATTGTATGATAGTGAAGAGAAAACATTCACAAAGAGAAGACACCACCGCATCTAGAAGAGGTAGTTAAGTGTAGGTAGTATGCAGTTGTAGTCATGGTAGCTCTAGACGACCGCCAATATTGTATTTAGATATCTTGTCACTGTCAAAACAATGTATTTGGGCATCATGAGATGAGGAAACTAAAAATTAATTTCTGACAGTGTAATCACGTGGCAAGATGGGACATTGAGAGACACTGATGGAAAACGGGACGGTAAAAACTACCCAAAATGAAATCAATATTGCAAATATTCTGAAGATATCATCTAACAGCAACCGGAGAAATGTGAAATAAGGAACTCTGAGACTGAGAATAGTTCTCACCCAAATCCTATCAAATAACATTTTTTTTAAACTGACAATAAATCTGGAAATCTCATTTTCAAACTTGACTTGGGTGGCAACCCTCTCCAAACTGAATCAGTTAGATAGGATTAAGCATTGAACAGTAACGCTCTTTCTAGTATATAAGATAAAAAAAAAAGAAGATAAGGGAGCAACCGAAAAGACCCCCTTTTCAACAATAGATATTGAATTGTGTTCAAAAGGTGATAAATCATTACCAGTCTGTATCTCCAAGCAATATGGAGAAATACTATGTTAGCATACGAACCTATACAATAAACACTGCTTTACATACTTTTAACATTGAAATGAATACAAGTAGATCAGTGATGAGAAACACTCCAACATATGCCTACTTAAAAAAAATCACAAAGACTTATATGAATGAACAAATACCGGTGCTATATATTATGTATATCGATATTGTTCTTTTGTATTGCTCTGATCTTATGTTTCCTGTATACTCACTTATTGTATCATATGTTCATAACCATATCAGTCCATACTTGACGACGCTGTGCCTCAATTGTGATTCCCTACATTGATTGTATCACAGGGAAAATCATGCGTGAGTGCAAACTGTCAATCTTTACAAAATGCAGGAAGGGCTGGCAATTAAAACCAGCTCCACTAAATATTGGCTGATGTCACCGGCCTCTTGATTGAAAATCTAATCTGAATCTTCTCGTATTCGAATGTAACTTATGTGGACGTCAATAAAGAAATGATAAAAAAAGAAGTATATGTGACTAATGTAAAGCTCAATTGGAAATGTATACATAGGTTTTGTTGCACTTCTTTATTCAGGATCTGTTGAGACATGTATGACTACATATCATAAGGCCTGGCGTCCAGGATATACAGGTTTAAATGAAGATGTCATCTACTTTGCAAATATAATTTGCAACGAGCAAATGAATATAAACAAGAATACTTCCTGAAAACAAGAAAGTGTGCTTGCAAATGATCTTTTAGGAATCCATCTTTTCAAAATCATAGTATAAAGTGATTTAGGCCCGGCGTTCACCTACTGCGATATGGCTCCGATATGGTCTACGATGCACAGGTCTTCCGATGAAAAAATCAAAATCGCGTCCGAAGGTCACCTAATATCGGGGCAGTTGACCACGTTTCTGCGATTAGGCAACGAAAAAACTCTTAGGTCTGGCTTCCACCTACTACGATAGAAACTTAGACCTACCGATATGGCACCGATACAAAAAGGCAAATATCGGAGACATATCGGGAAGGTGCCATATCATAGACATATGTCTAGATATGCCAATCTACCATGCATCTCAATGAAGGTTTTTTCTGTGCCTAATCGCAGAAGCATGGTCAAGTGCCCCGATATTAGGTGACCTTACGACGCGATTTTGATTTTGATTCGGGAGGAGCATCGTAGACCATATCAGAGCCATATCGTAGTAGGTGGACGCCAGGCCTTACTATGCATGGTGAAGTGGGATGTCTAGACATATGTCTACGATTTTGCACCTTCTCGATATGTCTCCAATATTGACCATTTGTATCGGTGCCATATCGGTAGGTCTAAATTTCTATCGTAGTAGGTGGACGCCAGGCCTAGGATCACATAACATGCCAAAATGTAGTGAACGCCTTTTTGCATTCTTACCCCATTGGCTTCGATTTTCTATCACATGGAGCTCACATAGTTCAGAAACGCGAAGGGTTGATACTCGCCACACCATACCTACCCTTTCGGTTAACTCATTCTATATTTGTATATATCTGTCCAATGTATATCTCATTATCAAGTAACATCTATGTGAATATTGTAGGGTAGAACGCCAATATGCTAATATGATACAGACAATAAAAGATGGTCTTGTGGATAGGTGGCCGTAAACCACTAGAGGTTGAGGCGTAGTAATACATGAGTGCTAGGGAGTGTATTACCACATCAACCTCGAGTGGTTTACAGAGCTGCTGGTCCACAAAACCATCATTTGTTTATTATCCATTTTTTTTCTCGAATAAATCAAACCCCAAAATTGCCATATTAAAGGATATAACAATAAAGACTATTTCCTTGGTCTATAGCACAAAATAAATATTTCCCCGTATATCACAGATGTGAGGCCGAATACTACAGATTCGAATTCGTATACCACAGTTATGATATCTCACAGGTTTTATATAATGGGTAGTGCTTTACTGAATCCCCAGACATTTCCAATGGGGTCTTTGTATACCATAGATAATAAATGTCGTTAATCTGTTGACTGAATGAAAATGATAACAAAAAGCAGCGGCAACAAATACAAAAAAAAACAGTCACTCATTTATCTGGAGATAAAAACAAAAGGTAACTTCTTTCAAAACTAAGACAATAAACAACAGAAAATAGAAAAACGTGATCACCCACATTAGTACTCGATTTCAGTCAACCTGACTGACTATAGGAAAGTTAACCATGCAGAGTTCCGTCTATAGTAAACACATTCCCCAGTGCAGACAAGTAAATCCTTTGTCAAATCGATCTCTTTAAAATGGACATCTATATCGACTCCCACAAAATAAAAACTCCCGTCCTACCCTGAGCTGTCGTAAAGGGAGTAGACTGTACATAGAGGCACCGATAAGGCTAGCAGACTCCCCAATACTGCTGTTAGCCAGTGAAAGCTGCTGGACTGAGAACGGGGTCAAGGTGGTGGCTGGGGGTGAGTTTACGAGTCCACCAGGACCTCGTGGTTGGCGCTCGCCACTGAAATAAAGCCCTTCATTTCGATAACAGCGCGTATTGACGGCACGAATCGACGTTTGCTTGTCGCCAGCACGAGGGCCGGGACCCCAGGACCCGCCCGTGCATTGCACGTGCAGTTCTAGTCTACCTGCATGCGACCCCCCGAAAAGTAACCACTCCAGGGCGTAGCCTCAAGGCCCCATGAGGTAAGCCTGGTCAGGGCACCTATATAGAGGTATACATCCATGTGGC